>BSYO01000041.1:0-124616 GCA_033239525.1 Nepenthes gracilis | reverse complement strand
GGTCATTTATGATTCAAAATGTAACGAATTGGAGAACTCCTAATAACTTCTGTGCAAATTGGGAAGTGGAAGTCATAAAATCGCATTAAAAATGAAGTCATTTGATTGCTTTGATTTTTGACTACTTGGTTACTTATATCTCAACAAGATATCCCTTTGAAAATAAAATGAATTAGAGAACCACCAATGCCTTTTGTG
Source organism: Nepenthes gracilis (assembly GCA_033239525.1). Taxonomy (NCBI): domain Eukaryota; kingdom Viridiplantae; phylum Streptophyta; class Magnoliopsida; order Caryophyllales; family Nepenthaceae; genus Nepenthes; species Nepenthes gracilis. The sequence continues at coordinate 124,418 of BSYO01000041.1, read as the reverse complement.
CACATTGCCAATGTGCACGTCATAAAATCATTCATAAAATATGTGTGCTAGATCCACCTGATTTTCAACCAAATATTTTTTTGGTAAGTAATTAAATTTCATTAATGAAAATAAAAAAATACAGAATTAATATTCTATCGTTAAATATTTTATCGACTTGAAGATTTTTAACTACATTATCGTGTATGACTCTAGGGATTGTGTTGTGGAAAACAAACCAAATGAGATAACCCCCAGTAAATTTTGTGCTAATTGTGACGAGTACATTGTAGAATCATGCTACAAGTAAAGTTGTTCAATTAGTCTAATTTTCAACCATGTGATTAATCATAATTCAAGTGATTATACGTCAAAAATAAAATAAATTAGAGAACCATTGATAATTTTTATTCAATTGCAATGTACATGTTGCAAAATTATGCTAAAAGTAAAGTTATCAAATCAACCAGTTTTTTTTAACAATATAATAAGTTATAACTCAATGGACTTTACTGTCACTAATTAATTAAATTAGGAAACCCCACAAACCTTTTGTGCACATTGTTGTGTACACATCATAAAATTATACTTGAAAAAAAGTTGCTCGATCAATCTAATTTTTAAACATATGATCATTTATTACCTAAAGGATCATACCATTAAAAATAAGAAGAATCAGAGAACTCTCAATATATGTCACAAAATTACACCAAAAATAAAGTTGTCTAATTGGCCTGAATTTTAATAATATGGTCACTTATGACCCAAGGGGATGTACCATGAAAAATAAACAAATTGGAGAAACCCTTGATAATTTTTGTGCACATCACAACATGCACGACATAAATCACACCGAAACTACAGTTTTTTGATCAAATTGACTTTAAACCATATAGCCACTTATCACGAAATGAATCGAAAAATCTTGGATATCTCTTTTACACATCATGATGTATATACATTATGAATTGCCCCTAAAATGAGGATACCCCATCATATTGAATTTCATTATGACCCAAATTGTTATATAGTCGAAAATGAAAAGAATTGAAGAATTTTCAATAAACATTGGAAAATTGCACCAAAACTAAAGTAGTTTGATTGGCCTAAATTTCAACCACGTGGCCATATCCCAAGGGAATATGTCGTAAAAAATGAAATGAATTAGATAAACCCCAAATAATTTTTGTGCACATCGTCAAGTGCATGTCACAAATTTGTGTCAAAAATAAAGTTTTTCAATCAGTCTAATTTTAAACCAAGTGGTCACTTATCACAAAATGAATCAAAGAACCCCAAATACCTTTTTGTGCACATTGCAATGTGTACATCACAAATTTGCCTCTGAATTAGGGTTAGTCAACCAACTTGATTTTCAGAAGTATTAGTAACTATGACCCAAAGGGTTATGCCATGGTAAAAAAAATGAATTGGAGATCCTCTAATGACTTTTATGCAAATCGCGATGTGCACATCGTATAAATTGTGCCAAAAGTGAAGTAGTCTAATCAACTTGATTTTCAACCAGATGATTACTTATGGTTCAAGGGGCTATATTATCTAAAACTAAATGAATCGGAGAATGCATGATAGTTTTTATGCAAATTTTGACCTGCACGTTGCAAAATTGCACTAAACATGAAGTTGTTTAATTGGTCAAACTTTTAACTTGATTATCATTTATGACCCAAGGGACTTTAATGTTGAAAACGAATTCAATAGGAGAATTCCATATACCTTTTGAGCAAACTATGATGTATACAATATAAAATCGCATCTGAAATAAAGTTATTTAATCGGCATGATTTTTAACCACATGATCTCTACTAAGAAAAATTACCAAATTACTCTTTAGGTGACTTCTCAAATTTAACCGGTCTAGGATTTTCAAGAAATTGTCTAGACCTCCATATAAATTTTTTGTTTCAAAAGATATCATTTGTACTATTATTTTCATAATTGATATTTCTATTAATTGAAAGTCTAATCATTCTAAAAAGAAAACACTAGGGTGTTATAATCTTTCCTTCTTAAATAATTTCATCCTTAAAATATGTATCTTGATCTTTGAATGAATATAACTATTTTTTCTTTACATGTTTTTTAAACTGTCACACTACTTCTCCTTTAAATTGATGATTCCATAAAATCTTCACCCTTGAGGTTTTGCTCCACAAAACTTTCTTATTGCAATCTAAATCACAATTTAGATACTCCTTAGATGATAATTCCTTGAACTTGAGGTGTGTATAGTTTATAATGTGGGACAGTTCGTGCATGCACTACTGCAACATCAAAACTTAAATGATGTTTCACTATTGATAATCTCCTACAACAGTTTGGCCCAAAATTCTTCAAATGTCCCTCAAGTTGACTTATGATATATCGTATTTTTAATCAAAAATTCGGCAGAATTTCGACAATAATATGGACGTCAACCAAATACATAACCTATAAAATAATCTTGAACAACACATATACAACCTCAATACAGCCAAAATTTCATCCAATCAACTCTGACACATCTAGCAACAATAACAAGCCACACAAGATCCAAAAATCACACTTAACAACATGTGGTACCGACGTCATAATTCCGGGTATGATGTCGGCTCAGACAAGATGCAACTAGGTACATTATTAAACCATATAAACTGCAAAAGTAATTATACTCATCGAATAATGTAGAAGCTAAATTACAAAAACAACTTCATCATCGCTAATATACATGACCATCAAAATAATACAAAAGGTTCCAAAAGGAATACATTTATAAACTAAGACTCCAAGCTATCCTCCAACATCTTCGAGTCTCCGACTAACAATCCTCAACTCTACTCGATCAAGTGTAAACCTGTGCTAATTTGGAGGTAAAGAAAGTTTAATAAAACATATAATAATAAGGTACATTAGAGGTTTTATTTTTGTAACAGAATAATATGCATAAAAAAGAAGTGAAGCATATGGAAGAATCATGCATTGCGAACATAAAAAGATTATACATTCGTGAATGTTTTCAATCCCTTGTTCCTTATTCTCTTATATATTATCACATTATCACGTTTTCTTCGAGAGTTATTTCATTCAGGAGCCAAGATCAATAGGTTTTACTGATAAATGAGCGGTCAGTCATGACCTGAATTGTACTTGCTCCTACACAATCCAAAGCCATCTCCTTCTGTTCAAGATCTAGAGATAGAATGACTACATACTATCTCTATAGACGGGGTCGATCAGCCGCTTCGGCCCAACCGCAAGTGGTTTCAAAATAGGCAACGACCGTTCATTACAAAATACTAAAACATACCAAAGAATTTCACCAGTTATAAAATACAGTCAGAATACACAGTCAAAGTAATCTTGAAGTTTTCACTACAATATTCGTGGCATGCCGAAATTTGTTATCCACTTTTAGTTCCTTATTTTAGTAGGAAATTCTATTCTTAAGCGCAAATTCCTTTGTTCCTACTTTGTTGGAGAATGTTTCATAATCAATCAGTTTATCATTCCGTAGAACAGTTCATAAATCAATCACTTAATTACAGAATTCTCTCCATCATCAGATTTCTTTTCATAAGTATATTTCCATACAGATTTTCATATTCCTCATGAATTTGAATCTTCACGCATTCATAATTCATACATAATATTTCTTGGAACTTAGAAGGAGTAAGAAATCCCTTTTTGATTATGCCAGATAGAATTCTTAAGCTTTCGATCGTTAATTCTTTCGTAAACGGTTCATAACATGAGTTTTGGAACATTTAAATCATTGTGTTTATGATATGTGCATTATTCATCATATGATTAGAACTATCAGAAAATTCTTATCATAATGAGTCTATCATGTCTTTGGAGCTTCCAGATAACAAATTCCTTTGCGATTTCATGATTTATAATTTTTAGAACTAAAATCATACATAATTATGATTAATTCGAATAAAGTCCATAGAGGGGCATGGTTAGGATTTTGGAGAATATAAAACCTTACAAAACTATCAATTCAGACACCCAATTGATAAATTACCTTGATCAAGATGTGGATAACTATATATTAAAGCCAATTCATGAATAATTCTCAATTCAATCAGTAAACTCCTTCGGGATGCGGGTTTAGGGTTCCTTGTCCGAAAATGGGTCTAAACTATAAAACCGAGCATGAAATTCCCACATTTATTTGCCCATATCATGGGTAACAATTATCTAAGGGAGATTCATAGATAAAACCCAAAATGTTCGGTGGAATCAGTCCGAGCATGGCTTAGGGTTACCAGGTGCAAAAATTTGCAAACACCTCACAAATCGGATACACAATCGATAAATTAATATATATAGATTATGAGTAATGACATTCTAGATCCAAGTTAAGTAAAAGCCCCAAAAATTCGTGAGTAAAAAGGGCCCGGGCGCGAATGAACAGTATCGCGCGAAGGTTAGGGTTTCTAGGTTGCGAAATACCACTCAAAACTCGATATTCGGACATAAAATCGATGTATTATCATATTTAGGTTATGGGTAATACAAAATATAAATTTATTCGAATATCGGAACGAAGACACCAGAAAAAAATGGAATAAAAGTGAAAGAAAACGAAAGAGGAGAGTATGAGTGCACTTGCCTCTATCCGATCTATTACTTTTCTAACTAACTCGAGCTCGGATTTAGACTCGGAGAGCTTCATTCTCCACTTCTCTCTCTTTTCCCTCCCTCTCTCTCTCATTCTCCCTTGGAGCCGTGAAAAATGCCCGATAGAAAACCAGCATGGGCTTTTAAACGAACTGGTGCTCGAGCCAGTAGCCAGCGTGCTTTAGGCATGCTAGCTACTGGAAATGGCGCTTGCCCCGAGCACTCGAGCACCCAGCAAGCGCCAGCCCACGACCCAAGCACCCGACGAGCCTACACCGCCGAATCATTTGATGGACTCAAAATTTTATTTTTCCAAATGTATAAAATCTAATATTGATTATATTAACTTAATTATCTGCATTCATGATGTTCGAGGACTGGTACACTATAATTCCTCCACTTATAAAAATTTCGTCATCGAAATTTAATAGATCCTAAAAGTCATCGATTGGGGAGAATCCTTTCGAAATTCCTCTATCACGATCCTATGCTACATCCTTAATTACATGGCTTATAATAATAGGTCTTAACCAAATAAACCATTCCTGATGTCTAATATTTCAGGATTCCTATCCAAGCCTAGGTTGAAACCTAATTATAAGACATATTCCTAATTTACAAAATGGCCTAACCAAATCACTTACTGATTTCCTCAGCCATCGATGCAAGGAAAACATTCATGACATTCCACAAATCCGAAGGCAACCCAAATTATATTGGCTATTCCTCCGACTTAATTCAATACCCCAAATGAGCCGTTGGATTTTTTTACTTCAATTCATCCTAAGCCTTGAAAAGATTATTCACAATGAACCTCAATCTCATTGAAATCCTTAGGACATGGGCCCATATGCTACCATTGCGTTACTTTGATTAACTAATCACTTGCACGCCCGAAACAACTTGCAAGTTTTATCCATTGAGTCATATCAAACATCTAGATTACCCAATAATTAGAGACTCGAGAAAATTTTAAAGATATCAATATGCCTAGGGTAAAACCCATAATTCTCAGATTACAACTAATATAAAAACATAATTAAAGCAATTGTCTCAAAATCTTGGTATAGCTGTAAGCTATCATCGAAATCTCAAAACTCAAACACCTAGCAACTCATTACGCCGTTGGCATATTGACAAGCCAATTTACTCATTCTGACCGGATCACCCAATTCACAATGAGCGTATCGATCTCACTAGCTAATCTACTCTTATCCAAACACTCAAGTCAGTTGCATTCTAACAACCCTAAAGTAAGAGCATAGAGTCCCATTTTCCTTGATATTGAAACCTACTTACGGCTCACCTAACAACATTCCCTACGAAGCATTAAAAACTTGTTTAATCTAAAGGCTCCCAATATCAAATCATCGATACTAATGCTCATTTTCCTTGAAAGATGCTGAGATTCTTCCTCACACTCCTAAAACAGAATCACCCGTTTCCTCTAATGTGCGATCATTCTTCCTTATGGCACAAATATTTAGATCCTCCATTAACTGATTCTAAAATCATTACCTATGAGTCCTCAAAATAGGGACCTCAATCACCAAACCCAAGGCATGGGTGGAGTAATCCAATCATGGACCTCTCCCCCACTTATCCAAAGCATCCACCCACATACGACGCAGAAAAATCATAATCCTAGATCTTCTTCAAAAATATTATATTCTGCTATAATTCACTGGATCTATCAGGGATCAATCAAACGTCATGATCAACAATTTAACCTTCAATCCTCGAAACTATCTTCATGTATCTTATCCTAACAAATACTTAACGCTTCCAAACCAAACGCCACACGGACATTACAATACCTTGAGGAACATTTAACAGATATTCCTTCTGGATTCACCTAGACCCAAGAGAAACAGATACTTCCGCGATATCAATCAGTCCTTCTTAGATGAGCCATTCCTCAAAATTGTTCAAAATCACATCCAAGCCAAATCGAAGGAACTACATACTCATCACCACACTTTCTTTAACTAAATCTACGTTCTCTACTCAATCTATCGGTCTTCCTAATCTATGACACTGTCCTTACACAGAGTTCTTACATCCGCATAATCCTATGAACTTCTTCGATGAAACTTCACAAAATCGATCCAAATGTGGCCGAAAGATACCTCCTATCAAATCCACCAAATAACCGGTGAAACTTCAAACCCAAACGGCATTTTTGAATTTTGTAATAGCCGTATCCTTATCCCGAATACTGCCATAGGCACAACCCTCATTAATCCACCATTAACAATAATATGGATATGGATCAATCTTAAAAATCATCAAGCACTTGTAATAGATTAAATAATTCACCTACTTATTCACGGTGCTCACTTATGAAATCATTAATCTCCTAGGCAATTCCATTTTCAGAAATCCATGGATAACCTTGTCGGTCCATCTTATTTACCTTGAAGGTTCTAGAGCATCTCACAGCAACACGAAATTGATGCTTGCACGACTTCGCATGGAATCCTCAATGATTGGTGCCGATTTCAATACAACCTTAAATTACCGATCAAAAGATAAATCAGCCCAATTTTTCTACTAAAAACATCCTCAAATATTCACACGATCGAAACTCCTTAGTGATCACAAAATGACCTCCAAGTGTGGTCTTATATACTAATTGGACTTGGTGCAAATCCTCATTAGAAGATTTGCTGACAAGGCGATGCTAAATTCCTGATGCCTAAATCAATTCGAGCTCATACCCAAAATCTCTCAACCCGATTGTAAGGTATAATATTCTTACCTACACGATCTAAACCAGCATAGTGACTTACTGGACAAACATAACTATGGACCGAAGAAAATATCGCAGTCCTCGATACCGCTAGTAGCATGCCTAGATCTTTAAATAAGCAAATAAACTTAGGAATCACAAAGGAAAATGTAGATTCAAAATCTCCAAACGATATATATATATACCGCAATATCAAATGTTAGAAATCTTACTTTTCATCATGGTAAACCACACATTTACCTTATACGCCATCACTACAAAACTCCGATCTAAGGCACTGGATTTCTTCACTGCCTGGCCAGGAAATACGAACAATTTCTCAATTCGGTGGCCGAGCTGTCTGCGGCTTAGAACGTGCTCCCAAAATCTCATCGGGAAGATATTTATCTAGAAAAATACCCACAAATACACATCATGATATATCTTTATTATCCCGGACATTGGGTCACCACAACTAGATAATCAAATCTATGTTCTAATTCTAGTTTAGTTCCGACCTAAGCCATTAAAATAAGGATATCTAGAACTACCCAGGCTAACTTAATCATCCTACGCTTTCATCTACTTATTCAATTTTCCTTATTTTATCCTAAACTTTTGCGTGAGACTTGAATTAAACCTAAGGTATCTCTTTTTTTGATACAAATTGTAACATGTCGTATTTTCAATTAAAAATTCAGCAGAGTTCTAACTATAATACAGACGTTAGCTAAATACATAACCTGTAAAATAATCCTAAACAACATATATTCAACCTCAACACAATCAAAATTTCATCCAAATCAACTCCGACACACCCAGCAACAATAACAAGCCACAGGATCCATAAACTACAATTAATAACATATGGTACCGATATCATAATTCTAAATATGACGTCGGCTCAGACAAGATGCCGCTAGGTATATTATAAAACCATATAAACTTGCGGAAGGAACTATACTTATTGAATATGGCAGAAGCTAAATTATAAAAATAATTTCATCATCGCCAATATACATGACCATCAAAATAATACAAAAGGCTCCAAAAGGTATAAATTCATAAACTAAGACTTCAAACTGTCCTCCAGCATCTTCGAGTCTCCGACTAACAATCCTCTACTCTACCCGATCAGGTACAAGCCTGTACTAATTTGGAGGCAAAGAAAGCAGCAAGGCACATAATAATAAGGTACATTAGAGGTTTCATTTTCGTTATAGAATAATATGCACAGAAAAGAAGTGAAGGCAAATGGAAGAATCATTCATTATGAACATAAAAAGATTATACATTCATGAATGTTTTTAATCCATTGTTCCTTATTCTCTTCTTAATTATCACATTTTCTTTGAGACCTATTTCGTTCGGGAGCTAAGATCAGTATGTTTTACTAATAAAGGAGCGGTCGATCGTGACCTGGATTGTATTTACTTCTATACAATCCAAAGGCATCTCCTTCTGTTTAAAACCCAGAGGCAGGCCATCTATGTACTATCCCTATAGACGGGGATAATCAGCCTCTTCGGCCCAACCACAAGCGTTCTAAAATAGGCAATGACCGTCCGTTATAACATACTAAAACATGCCAAGAAATTTTACCTATTATAAAACACGGTAAGGATATACGATTAGAGTAATCATAGAGTTTTCATTACAATATTCGTGACATGTCGAAATTTGTTATCCATAATCTTTGGTCCAAGTTTTTAGTTCTTTATTTTATTAGGGAATTCTTTTCTTAAGCGCAAATTCCTTCGTTTTCACTATGTTAGAGAACGTTTCATAATCAATCAGTTCATCATTCCGTAGAATAATTCATAAGTCTATCACTTAATCATAGAATTTCCTCCATCATCAGATTTTTTTTCATAAGCATATTTTCATACAGATTTTCATATTCCTCGTGAGTTTAAATTTTTACACGCTCAAAATTCATACATAATATTTCTTGAAGTTTAGAATGAGTAAGGAATCCTTTTTTGATTATGCAAGATATAATTCTGAAGCTTTTGATCGTTAATTCTTTTATAAACGGTTTATAACTTGATTTTTAGAACATTCAAATCATTGTGTTTATGATACGTGTATAATTCTTCATATGATTGGAATAATCAGAAAATTCTTACTATAATGAGTTTATCATATCTTTGGATCTTCCGGATGACAAATTCCTTCGCGATTTCATACATTATAATTTTCGGAGCTAAAATCATGCATAATTATGATTATTTCGGATAAAGTTCATAGAGGGGCGCGGTTAGGATTTCGGAGAATATAAAATCCTACAAAACTATCAATTTGAATACTAAATTGATAAATTAACTTAATTTAGGTGTGGGTAATAATATCATAAAGCCAATTCATGCATAATTCCCAATTCAATCGGTAAACTCCTCCGGGACGCGGGTTTAGGGTTCCTTATCCGAAAATGGGTCTAAACTACAAAACCGGGCATGAAATTCACACATTTACTTACCCATGTCATAGTTAATAATTATTTAAGGCCAATTCATGGATAAAACCCAAAATATTGGGTGGAATTAGTCCGGGTGTGGGTTAGGGTTACTGGGTGTAAAATTTACATATATCTTACAAATCGGATACTCAATCGATAAATTAACATATATAGATTATGGATGATGACTTTCTAGACCCAAATTAAGTAAAGCATCAAACATTCATGGGTAAAAAGGGCCCGGGGGCGAATTAATAGTACCCCACAAAGGTTTGGGTTTTCGGGTTGCGAAATACCACTCAAAACTCGATATTCAGATATGAAATCGATGTATTATCATATTTAGGTTATGAAAAATACAAAATATAAATTTATTCGAATATTGGAATGAAGATATCAGAAAAAAAGGAATAAAAGTGTAAAAAAAAAAATGAAAGAGAAGAGTATGAGTACACTTATCTCGACCCGATCTATCACTTCTCCAACTAGCTCGAGCTTAGATTCGGACTCGGAGAGCTTTGTTCTCTACTTCTCTCTCTTCTCACTCCTTCTCTCTCTCATTCTCCTCTGGCGTTGCGAAAAATGCTCAACAGAAACCTGCACGGGCTTTTAAATGAACTGGTGCTTGAGCCGGTAGCCAATGCACTTCAGGCACGCTAGCTATTGGAAATGGCGCTCGCCCTAGGCCCTTGAGCTCCCGACGAGCGCTAGCCCACGGGCCCGAGTGCCAGCGGTGTTGCCTCGGGTGCTCGACGGGCCTACACCGCCGAATCGTTCCACGGTCTCAAAATTATATTTTTCTAAATACATAAAGTCTAATCTTGATCATATTAACTTAATTATCTGCATTCACGATATTCGGGGACCTGTATATCACATGACTAGTTATTGACATCTTCCATACACTAAGAACTTAATCCCAATCTCCTGATACAATTTTAATAGAATCTTGATACATGACATAAACTCTTATTTTACACTTTGGACATTAGAAGTCCAACCCACATAAACTCATCGATATATATTACTCTTAAGCTACCTTGTTAAAATATATGACCTTAAGCTACATTGGTCCACAATTACTCAAATTGTAGTATGACCTAAGGTGTCTTCAATAGCCCAACTGTAAACTCAATTTATGATGACCCGAGTTTTAAAATATGATAATTAGGGTGTAATTGAATTAATAATAATCAAGGATTAGGTTTAGAATGTAAAAAATTGAGTTTGGAAGTAAAAAGAGGAAGTTGGGCTATGTAAGGTATTGGTTTCCAAGACATAGTTAATATGGGCGGTGAGGTTTCATATTTTCAAAATATGGTAATCAGAAGGTAATTAAGTTGAAACAGATGAATCATGGTCAAAAGGTACGGGAGGAATTGGATTAAAAAGCTCAAAGATCCGGAATTGGCAAATCGGCAATCGAAGTTATAAACCAAGAAACGTTGATTCGTAAATAAGATTTTGGACTTTAAATTATGATAATCATGGCTTATTAATATTATATAATCAAAATTAGGGTCCAATGATGTGAAAAATTAGGTTAAAATGGTCAAAACGGGTCCCGAACAGCTAAAACGCAAAGCTGACATGCTGTCGGTCAACACCGGGCCTGACCCGCACCTAACGTGCACTCGTGCCCAGGCTCGAGAGCCAATTCCAGCATATGGGCTCTCGCCGCACGGTCGATATGAGTTCAAGGGCACGACGTCAGCCTAATGCGCGCTCGAGCGCGCATCTAGAATGTTTGCCACCGACCTTCGTTTTTTCGTGTTTAAAAAAGGAAAGGGGGCACTGTTTCGGCAGAATATGCAGGGGGAGAGAGAAAGAAAGGGAGCGAGAGGAGAGAAGAACGAGGAGATCGAAGCAGTGGATTCCGAATCCGTTTGAGAGCTAGTTGGAGAAAACATAGAGCACGTCGAGGAAAGTGTTCTCATACTCGCTTTATACTCTCTCTCGATTTTTATTCATTTTACTTTGGACATTTTCATCTCGATACCCATTCCAATCATGAAAAATATGTAACCTGTGCTTAATGTTCCAGAAATTTATAGTTTATTGGCCAAATTGAGTTCCGAATCAATTGGTTTGGCTCCACCAAACCCTAACCCGTAGCTTGCTTGGGTCGTCCTATTTTCTCTTCAATTAAATGCCAAAATAACCCCAAAATATGAAGTATCATGTCCTAATTATGCATATACTTTGGCTGGGCATCCGATTTCACAAGAATCGACCCGTTTATGGTGTTCGGAAGCGTTAAATGTTACTTACCGAAAAAAAGGAAGCGTTAAATGTGCACTGTTACTGTTCATCCGAAAATAAATGAAAACTTTGGTTGCTTTCACCTTCGAATTATGTTAAATTGACCTCAAAATGTGAATCATCACATCCAAAATATGTATATAGATCAGCCAGAAGTTTGATTTCCAAGTTACGATCGGATTGCGGCACCCGGATGCTCTAAAAGCTTACTGTTACTATTCATCTGAGATGAAAGGGGAAATTTGCATGCTTCCACATTCGATTTGTGTTGAATTGGCTTCAAAATATGAATCACCATATCCTAATTATACATATAAATCGATCGGACGTCCGATTTCATAAGAATCGACCTGTTCATGGCGTCCGGGAGTTCTACATGACCCCTGTTATTGTTCATATGAAATAAATGGACAATAGGCATGCTTTACCCTCATTCAATTGTTATGAAAGCTATATCTAATGTGCATTTGAAATTGTAAGATTCGGAAAAATGTGCTTGTAATCAATTGCGAAGGAAAAATGGTCCGGAGCTCCTAAATATGGCAATTGCTCATCGATGGTAAGATTTTTTGCTCTTATCTATGAAGTATGATATTATGCATGTGAATCAAATTGTCAAAATACTTAAGTCTAAAGAAAGTTATGAATCGTATAAGTAATTGGAGGAAAGTCCATAATGTATGAAATGATTAAATGGATCTCCCGGATGGAGATATGTGGATGAAACAATCTCCTGGATAGAGATATAATGTATGAAATGACCTCCCGGATGGAGATAATGTGAATGAAATGTAGTGGATCCTCCCTCAAATGAATCATTAATCGTGAAAGAAGGATCACAAAATTATGTTCATTGGGTAGTATTATCTGGCTTGCCATTAACATCACGGTGGAAACCCAACGGTTACTTTGACCACATATTCTGGCCGCTATTGTGAGCGGATGATATCCGTGGCACGTCTTAAGATACTATTGTGAAAGAACGAGGATTATTCTGGTACCCCGAAAAAATGGGGTGAAATGTGATGGTTGAGTAGTTATAGACCTAAAATGCAGCTGATGATCGAGATGCTAAAATCCTAAAGTGTGATGGCTGGATAACTACAGGCCTAAAATGTAGCCGATGATCGAGATGATGAAATCCTAAAGTGTGATTGTCAAGTAATTGCAGGCCTAAAATGTAGTCGATGGTCGAGTAGTTGTATACCTTAAATACAAGCAATGCTTTAGAATGTGTAGCGTACATATTCCTCTCATCGTTCTCTTATATCGTTAGTTAGTACGACCTATTGGCCCCGATCTACAAAGATTTAATGTAAATAACAAAGGAGCATAAAAATATGTCTAATGTTATCATATGTTTCTAAAAGTCCCTTTCCTCTCACGTTTTCTTTTTATATAGCAAATGCATATTGCCTCCGTCCCATTAGCATTTTCCATCATTATTTATCCTTTGAAGTGATGTATGTTTACACTTGTTGAATTGTACGCTCACCCTTGTTGTTTTCTCCTTTCAGATAAGAGCGCACCGATGACAACGAGTCTGAGTAGGTCATAGGAGCCCGATAGGCAACTTGATCTAAAGTGCGGAGCTTAAGGATCTTAGATTAATCATTATGTATGATACTGGGACTTGTATTTGATTTGAAAAAAAAAAACTCAGGATACATTTACATTATGCCTTTGTGATGGATGTATGGTTATCTTCCACTGTATGTTGTGGATTATATGCTTCCGCCGGGTTTATTTGTGGTGATGTTGGGTTATTTATGGTTGGCTTCCTCTCTATACCGACGTCATACTTGAGCTATGATGTCAGTGCCATCTAAGGTGTTGCGGTAGCTGTGAGGTCCTATGGATTATGTGATAATAATTGTGGATTATTGTACAGGATTAATTACAGGTGTTTGTATTATGGCAAATGTCTGATTTACAAGTAAAACTTTACCCAATTTTTTACAGAATTTTATAGTATTAATTATGGGCATTAGTTTATATTCTTATTGTGAAGGTTATTTAAGGAAATAACTCGATCTCATCACCAGTTGGTATCGAGCAAAAGATACTATAGGATTGATTTGAATTTATGCGGAAGCTTAGGATAGAATAGGTTAAGACCGAACGAGTAAACGTAGAAATAAAAGAACGTCCTCCTACCCTCGGTTTTGTGTGATAACTTCATCTAAACCACGGTATCAATTAAAGATTCTAAGTATGCTTTTGACTCTGCGGTAGTTGTTGGCTAAAGACTCAATCGATCAATCATTCTTGATATCCATAAGTACTCCTCTTTTTCGGTCCTTCTAACATAATGGTCCATATAACTCTTTAGCAACCTGGGCTTATCATCTCTTGGCTCCAAGTGTTAGACACGACATGAACCGCCTTGATGATATCAAATCCTACGGTCAATGATATTCCCAAAACTCCGTTCAAATTCTTTCGATTAGTTTAGGTCATTTATTTGAAAATATTTACTACCAATAAAGGATTTTTCCTCTTATCCAATTATGATGCCAAATCTCTAAGGCAATCACAATCATGTCTAACTCCAAGTTATCGGCTAGTTACTTAATTTATTCGATATTGTTTGTCATCCAAAATAATTTTCTAAAGTAGTAGCAGGTATAACCTAACAATCTTTTGTACATAATGCCACTAAACTTCCCTGGCAATCCTATACTAAGACTATGAAACTCCAAGTCTTTTTCTACTCAGGAGATCTATCCTAAACAACAACTGCTTCTATCCTTGGTGACTTCACTGGAATACCTTATCTCCAGTTAGTATGGCTTAATAATGTTATCTCCTCAGATCTAAAACACAAACCTTAGAATTTATCATACGAGTACACTCTTTAAAAAAAAAGGGGGGCATTCTGGTCAGATTGATCATTGGCTCTTTGGGCGGTTTGCTTCCTTTTGCCGGAATGGATTTGGTCGGTTGGCTGAGTTGGACGGAATGAGGTAATTTTGTCGGATTGGTGTATTGTGCCGGTATGCATATGACCGATATGGCTGGAATGGCTTTTCCAGTTGGTTGCTATGGCCGGTATGGTTTTCCTGAATGGATTGGCAGATATGGCGGACTGGACTTCGCTTTGGCGTTACAGTCGGGATGGACGATTGGTAGGCAGATATGGAGGGCCTGGTTTTCCCTGAATGGATCAGGAGGTGGGCAAATTTAAGCCGGAATGGACGTCCCGGTATGAACGGCCGGTTTGGAAGAATTGGACTGCATGAGGTCCTGGAATGGATGGCTGGTTTTGGATGAATTTCCGGTATGAGTTTCCTGTGCTGGTTTGGTCACTTTGACCGATGCAAGCTAATTGGAAGATTGGATTTGGCCGGTTTGAAAGTTGCCTGGATGGAATGTTAGACAGTCTGGGCATTTCGCTCGGTTTGATACTATCGCCCCCAAAAAAAAAAAAAAAAATTGGTCTTCTCTCAGACTGGACTGTTGGGTTTGGGTCCTGGTGCCACAAGGGATGTTAAGTCTAGAATTCCTCATTTTGGAAGGGTCACACGTTGCCGGATTTCTTTACTGCTGGGGAGCAAATAACCAGCTTGTTGTTGCACTTCTGCTGAAATGCGGGATGTGGTTGCTTCCTCTTGGTTTCCCGGATTGGACGTAACTAGTTTTTGTAATGTGTGAAAATGTATTGCTCGGGACATACCCTAACGTTGATATTCTAAATCCAAGTCGTCAAAATATATGGACAGAAAATATTAGTTTTTGTAAAAATTTTTCTTTATTTTAATATAATTTTCTTAATTAGCAAAAAAAAAAAAAAAAATCCTCCCACATTGAAGTTCTCTTGGATTAAACCTAAATATTATTAACAAATACAGTAATATTCCAAATGCAGATTAACTGTTCAATCCACCGGCCTAAAAATGCCTTTGTTGAGTAGTCCTTGTTCTTCACCTTAAATAATTTCTCGGGGGGTGTTATGGTCCTTGATTCGTAACTTGTGATACTTGACCAAATGTTGATCTTCTAACATGAGCTCTTGCTGTTAGTCAATGGATGCTTTGTCTTTGTCGACATAGTCCAATTCTCAATGGTTGATGCAAAGTTGTACACAGTTGTTCCTCCACTTCATAAATAACCCTTGAATTCTTCCACTACAAAATGCTAAGGTTCATGAAGTCCAAACTAGTCACTCCTATAGCCGTGGTTTAAAATTCTTAAGGTCTTCTGGTGCCACTAATAAGGGTCTTGGAATTTGATTAAAACCCCAAAGACAGTTCGCTAGAGGAGTCGATCTCCTTTTGGTGCTAGTTTAGGCAACTTGTCTAGAATGCATCCGGAAACCTTTGAATTGATAGGGACGTTCTCAATCATTGACTCATCAAGCTCCATTGTAGTCATGAATGCCATGAATATTCTGCACCCATTTTGCAATAGATGTTTAGCGTGCAATGACGACACCTAAGGACACGCACTCAGGCTTACTCCTGCTCAAGATCAGGGAATAGTATTTCCCATTGATCCAAATAGATATCACCAGTGTGAAGTCCAAATGCCTCAGAATCACTTCTTAGTGAGGCACAAAGCAAGGAAAAGGCAAAGGACTATGACGTGCCAAAATTGAATGAAACATGTGCAAGTCCTGCACAATAGCCATGTCTTCAGACATTGCTTGCTCCATATCATCATTGACACAACCACATGAGGTCCTAGCACGCACTACATAGAGGATGGCATGTATTATCAAGGCCGTGGCAATTCCGGATCCTTTAAAACTCGATGCTGCAAAGCTAACTAAAAGATGTTATTTTAATAAAACAGCATACAATAGCATGACAAAATCAATCAACCTAATCCCATCACTAGGTCACTACAATGAACCATTAACTAGCGATAGAGCACAAGCTGCTCTTGCTATCCTGCTTTGGGCACCTTACACCTAGCACAAAAGGATTGCCCTAACAAAATAACTTACAATCTCTAAAACGTACTCTTAAGTCCCAACCGCATAGCAACTTATCTAAACATAAAATCACTAACATACAACTGAGTTTAAAAACCAATCATAAATCCTTAACCTGAAATAATCCCATGGTATCCTAAGTTTTCAAACTACTTAGAAAATTCTAATATTCCATGAATATTTTCGAATGCTAAATTCTCAACTATTTTTCATAGAATTTTATTTTTTTGATACTATAACTGTGATGGCTTGATCCAAACCAATGACTACAAACTCAAAGCGTCATGCTACTTTCAAAATCATATAAAATATAATAAAAAATAAGCTCATACATAAACTATAAACAATAATTGTCTAATTCCTCAAAAACACAGAAAATAAAATGTCCAGATATATTCAAAACTCTAAGGGGAGCAATCATGAAGATAAATATCTAAACTTTTATATAGGAAGGCAAATGCCTCTCCATCACCCAATGTAAAAACTACAAGACTTATGCATCATCTCTACCTAATAGTTCTACAGTCATGCATTTTTTTAGTAAGTAATTAAAATTTAATTAAAATAAAAAAGTATACAAAACTATATTATAACTCCAAATGTTTTGCCGGCTTAGAGAAAAAATATAGCCGCTAGGGTATTCCCCGAGCACACCATGAAAGGATCATGAAAACAAAAAGAAAGTACACAAGGAAATAAAAATCGGCCAAGACCATCAACCAACCGGCCTAACAGCAGCCTCATTACAGAAGAATGCACCGGAGCAGCAGGCGCTCCAACCTTCCATCTGGATAATAGGCATAATGCAACTGGGCAACCAAGTCACAAAATGGTCAAGCTGTATCCAACCCAGCCGACTATCAACACCAAAATTGTTCCATTGCTTCAATACACAACACCACATCAGCAGCAATCACTCAGTTGGATGCCAGCTCCCCGACAAGCATCTCCAGCAACTCCCTCATCATGGCAATATAGCATCAGCAACATCACCAGATGACTTATAGCAGCAATGAGAGTGTGTTTTCCCCCTCAAACAAGTAGAAAACCAGCCCAAATAACACACCCACATCCAACAAAATCACTTCCCTCCACCTACATAGCAGCACGACTACGTTCCCACACCTAGAAATCCATAGTCGACATATTGTCAACAACGGCTTCACCAAACCGGGAATGTGTGAGTGTAGGATTCGGAATGCTCAGCACAGCCAAATCGTCCATGTCAACCAGGCCGACACTGAAAAAAAACCAACGGGTCACGCCTCACGTTGCAACAATCATGCAAAATTGCAGACAACTCAAACCGAGCAGGTGGGAGAGAAGGGACCTAAAAGTTGCTGAGCCCCATTACGTCCACGTCAGCCCAACCGGGCATCCCTTCTAGGTGGACCAAAGCGCTGTCCGCAGACCATGGAGCCGGTCAACAAGTTGACCGGCCAAAAACCCTTTTTTTTCTCTTTTTTTTCTTTTTATTTTTTCTTTATTTTTTCTTTTTTCTTTTTCCTTATGACCACGTTGGTTGGTCAACTTCTTGACCGGCCAAAGACCTTTTTTTTTTTTTTTTTTGGGAGACCAAAGTGGCCTGTCAACTTCTTGACTGGTCAAAACCCAGATTGTTGGTCAACAAGTTAACTGGCCAAAAAACTCTCCTTTTTTTTTTTTGAAACAACAAGAGTCACAGCATGCATCCAGTAGCATGGCTCGCCAAAACTGCCAACTGACGCCACTCAGAAGTAGACCAAGCTATCCAACATAGGGTGCACAAACCACACGGGTGGCAGCACAGCATTAGGGACAACTTGGTACATCTTCATGGTCAACTGCATGCATCTTAGGACGGCAGTGAGCAATAATACTCAACCTCGTAATTTTGATGTGCTAACCTGGAGGTGTGCGCCATGTCCATAAGAGTCATAGAGTCCAAGCATCCAAACCTAGCTGTCGGTCTTCCTCGGGCCTTAGAGATATATATATATTTATAAGTCCCAGCAAATCAAAAAGGATCGATCCACCCCTCTGGAAGTGTCAAGATGAACTTTCAGCTTATTTCGGACAACATTAAAAATATGGAAATATAAAAGGGTGGTATCTTGGATATGAGAGTTTTAAAATATACGATTGTTGCGCTCCTTCCAGAGAAAATAGACCGTGGCCGCAAGGGTTAAGCGTTTAGAATTGGCCAGCAAGCTTCTGCCTTTCCATTAATTTGCAGCCCAAAGAATATTTTGGGACCATTTAGGGTAAGGCCATTGGATACCCACCTGTCGCCGGATTATATGCCATAAGGAAGACGAATAGGGGCAGGAGAAAAAAAGGTGATGATAGTTTTTATCCTCCGTATTGCAAAAAGTGCATTTGGTAGATATATTGGTGATGCCGTGAATACGATCAAGAGTGTTAAGTCTACATCTAATGGCTAGCCATAGAGTGAAAGCATGTGCAGGAATGTGGGAGGGACCCCATATCAGAGTGGCTCAGGGCATTTTCGCCTTTCGAGGATGGAAGAGGTAATAGGCAGAGCAGCTCGAAAAATGTCCCTCAGTAGAGGCCGTCCAATGAACAGTATCCTTGATCCGAGTATTAGGGAGGTAGGGGGCATGTTTTCCATAAGATGGGAGACTTCCATATCAAACGGGTTTGGCCAAGCCCATCTGTCCCCCCGAATAATGTCTTTAACTTTCGCATCCCAAGGTAGTCCTGAGACCATACAGGTCTGGTATGGGCTCATATCACACAGAGGGCCCAAAGGGTGCCAATTATTAAGCCACAGAAAGGTATCGGTACCATCCCCAATTAAGTATTTCGTATGGGGCACATGTAAGGACGTAACTTCATAATTTTCCTCCAACACCAAGACACTGATTTTGGTACTTTTAAGGTCCAAATACATCGATCCTTAATCCTATGCACATGATCCCATAAATCCTACACCGAGCCAGAGTCCTTAGTAATAATGCGCCAAAGCAGTTTGCATATCAGAGTTTTGTTCTGGGCCTGTAAGTTTTTTAACCCCAGGCCTCCTTCGCACTTTGGATAGCAAATGTCGGCCCACGCAACCTTTGCGGTTGCCTTCCCATCAATAACACCATGCCACAGAAATCTTCGGATGTAGCTCTCTATGATTTTAAGAACATACTTGGGAAGAATGAACATGGAGGCCCAGTACAAGTGGATGGACGAAAGAATGGATGATACAAGCTGAAGACGCCCTCCAAACGATAGCCACCGATTCTTCCAGGATGAAATACGACGAATGACTTTATCAATGAGAGGCTTGCAATTCGAGACGAAGAGTTTAGAAGTGATCAGCGGGACCCACAAGTATTTCATGGGTAGGTGGCCTTCGTTGAAACCTAACATGCCAGAGATTTCGTTTTGGAGGTCAGTATCCTTAGTGCAGATAAAGATCTCACTTTTATTTTTGTTTGCAGACAGGCTAGATTCGAACCTAAACTCCTTGAGACATTCCTGTAAAATTCGAATGGAGTTTACATCAGCTCGGGAGAAATGTAACAAATCGTCCGCAAAGGCAAGCATAACAGTTCGAGTATCCTCACAACGCTAGTGAAACTTAAATCTCTCATTCCATCTGGCCTTCACCTCAATAATTTCATTCAGCACTTCCATGACGAGCACGAACAGGTAAGGAGAAATAGGGTCGCCTTGTCTAAGACCCTTACCACCTTTGAAGAAACCGACCGATTTTCCACTAATATTAATTGAAAAGAAAGGGGTGGTAATGCATTGGCTGATCCAACCAATGAGTTGAGGAGGAAATCCCATCAAGATCAATATGTGGATGATAAAATCCCAATGGACGAAATCGTAAGCTTTCCTGAGATCAATTTTCAGTGCACATCGGGGGGAACCATGTCCCAAGTGATATTTGTGCAGAAGCTCCTAGGCCAGGAGAATGTTATCACTAATCTGATGACCTTCTACAAAAGTTGTTTGGAAGGTGTCTACAAAGTAAGGAAGGGTCATCTTAATTCGATTAGCAATGATCTTTGATATAGCCTTGTATATGACATTGCAGCAGGAGATAGGCCTGTAGTCAGTCACCGATCGCGGAGTCTGAACCTTGGGGATAAGACTGATGATGGTAGTGTTAATCTGTTTGAGAAGCTTTCCGTGATGAAAGAAATCACAAATAGCTTCCGTCACATCTGTGCCAATTATTTCCCATGCATCTTTGAAGAACTTTGAAGAGAACCCATCAGGCCTAGGGGCATGGAAGTCACCGATTGAGAATATGGCCTTCTTGATCTCCTCTTCACCGACCTGGGCCGTGAGGGGGGCAATTAAGGAGTCCAGAATGGTGTGAAGGATGTACGGGCGAATCCGGTTAAGATCGGCCATTCCTTGCGCACGTCCAGATCCTAAAACGCGTTGAAAGTAATCAACGATAAGCTTATGGACATCCTCAATCCCTGAAGTAGGGGTGCCATTTTCATTCAGTACGGAGGATATCCTGTTCCTGTTACCGTTTCCATTAACGGTCCGGAAAAAAAATTTAGTGCATTGATCACCATCCTTGAGCCACTTTACTTTAGCTTTTTGCTTAACAAGATCGATTTTCTTAGCCATAGCAAGGAAATAAGCCTCCCGGCAAGCTTGCTCCTTGTAACAGGAGACTCTAAGAGTAGGATACCCAGCCTGGAGATCTTCTAAAGCCTTACGGGTTTTTACCACCTCCTTATGAATGTTCCCAATATGAGCATTTAGGTTCTTTAGGGCTTGTTTCACATTTTTAAGTTAGGAGATTAGCCGAAACATTGGGTTACCAGGAGTCTCCTCAGTCCAGGCCTCCCTGACAATATTAAGGAAATCGGGGTGCTTGGTGAGGAAATTATTGAAACGAAACATATCCCTTTTACATGCAGTACTTCCAGTTGGGCGCAAAATGCACGGGGAATGATCCGAGAGCCTAGCAGGCAGGAAGATCGCTCCAACCCTCTGGTACTTACCAAGCCAATTTCCATTGGCGACCACACGGTCTAACTTTCTGAAGATACGGATAGAGGGGTCCCTACCATCGTTCCAAGTATAATACATCCCTTCATGATAAACATCTTCAAGGTCGCAATCCTTAAGGCACTTATCCAGGGCCAATGCACTCCTGGCATGCCAGATTCCTCCCAACCCCTCCGATTGAGATTGGATAGCATTGAAGTCACCCAGTGCAGCCCATGGAAGGTCCAGGGCAAGGTCACTAGTTTTGCAAAGGCTGTCCCAAAGAGCACATCTCTGAATTTCGGAGTTGGCACCATAAACAAAAGACAGAATATAATTTTGATTGTCCTCTTTGACCAAAACATTAGTATGTATGACCTAGTCCTCAATGGAGAGGATGTTAACATTCACAAAATTTGGATCCCATCCCACCCGGATTCTACCCTTGGAGTAGTCCAAGTAGTTCATAGACCAAGACCATTGAGGTCTTATTTTAGCTGCAATAGAGACCGAGTTGCGGACATTAACTTTAGTCTCCACCAGTCCCACAAGGCGACAATTGTAGGAACTAATGAGGTTTCGCACTTCATGGGCTCTGACTTTACAATTAAGCCCCTAACATTCCAGCATGCAATATTAATCATGGGAAGGGGAGATCTGGGGAGTTATACTTTTAGGCCCCATAGGAGTTTTGTGGAAAGATTTCACTGTTTTGGAAGCTTTTTCTCTTTTCCCACCTTTTGACTTTGCCCTCCTAGGGTCAGACCCCCTCGAAGAGTGGTGATCCTTGCAAGGAGGTGGTTGGGGGGGAGGGGTAGGGAAATGTGTGGGATCCCTAACAACCTGGGTGGGGTCAGGGCCGTCTGAGCTTTGCATACATGTCAAATGCTCCTCATCATGGGGAACGGTCAAAGCTCCAATCTGCCCATTGACAACATTATTTGTTCCAGCACTTTCCAAATTGGAAGGGTTGTTCTGCTGAGCATCAAGACCTGGAGGTGAAAGGGGGTTTCCTTTCAGCCAACATGAAGCTTCACTGGCTGCGGAGGGACTTCCATGGGTACTGGCTCTATCCACCGGATGCTCCACCGCTAGAATAGTGTGAGCTTCAGTCCCATTCTCCGGGGGTAGGTATCCATCTTTCTTTTCAGAAGCATTTTCAATGATGTGTCGGGTTGAGTTGACCAGAGCTTTCACCTCCTTACAACTTTCTCAACCCATTACATCGTCAACAAAAGGGCCATTGTTTTCAGGATCCTGAAGGGCTCCAAAGGAATTGGAGATAGGGATAGGGGTGGGTTTTGGGACGGACGTTGAAGGAGCACCCTTAGCAGGTGCCTTCCGATTGATCTTGGGACTAGATGGAATGGGCATGGGACCCCCCTCCCTGAAATTTACTAGTGGGCCTGTACACCATCGAAGGGTTTTCAATAGGAGCATCATGACCTTTCTTTGAAGGCTGATTGTGTTGGTTAGGCTTCCATTGATAGTGAAAGTGAATGTCTATGAATTGGCAATCGAATGCTCTTTTGAGTTCCCCTGTCCTGATCCTCACGTTGTCAGGCAATGAAGCATCACCAACAATTTCTACACAAACCCTCGCATAATCCATCCTTTCCATCCTCTCTGTGATAGGGTCTAATTGAATTGGATTTCCAACAACACTTGCAATCCAGCTTAGCCCTAGAGAGGTCCAGTATTCCACCGGAACAGCAGTCATAGTGATCTAGAATGAAAAACATTTATGCTTCTCTTTAGAAAGGGCCATTCCGGGCTTCAAAATCTTAAGAAATAGGGGTTGGCCAGCAAAGGTCCACGGCCCATTAGCAAGACATTTCTCCAGCATTTTGCAGGAGGAGAAACGAAAGAAGAAAAAACCCCTGTCATTGCCAGCCACATGCTGGAGCTCGAAGCGAGCCCAGATTTTTCGGGCAATGTGGTTGACGGCAATGGTAATGGATGGGTTTTCCGAGAAATATCCTACTAAAGTGTCCGCCCACAAAGTCTCCCCCTGTTCAATGACTTCCGGAGGGGGAGCTAGAGCCGCGTGTACCCCATTACTAAAATTAGGGGGAAGAATTTTAGAGGGGATTTACCTCCACGAATATTCTGTTGGACCACCATTGACCAGGACGCACAAGAGGGGTTGCCAACGGGTACTTCTGGAGCCAGAGAAGCTGGCGAGCCGACTGATGCCTTGTTTACTGCATTGTTGGCTCTAAATGAGCCGCTCTATTCAGATCCAGCCTAGTAAACTATTTTGGGGCTATTCTGAGCTCTAACAGAAAGCCCAGAATCCGCCTCAACCAAACCGCCCAAATCATCAAGCTGGTCAGCACCAGCCAACCTTGGCACTTCTCCCTCAAGGCGAGGGACATCCAGAGCTGGAGGGGTGCTCAACCCAGACGGTCCCATCACTGAAACCGAGTTGATGGCAGCGCCAATAGGAAAATTAGATGAGGATTGGAAAGGAGTAGCAGAGCCGTTCGCCAAAATCGATTTGAAAGGAGAGGAGAGAAAGGTGGGGAACGGGGGGTGGCGATGGCAGAAGATGAGGAGAGAGAGGAGCGTGGAAGTTTAGATGGCTCATTTACCGAAACATACCAGGAGCGGTGAAGGGGGAGGTAAAATGGGACTTACAGGGGCAGCCATAGCCTCTGATTTTTTGGAGACAGAAGGAAGACCGCGCTTTTTTGAATGGGAAGCGACGATGAGAGGGTAGTCTGTGTCTGCAAAGGGAGAGGAACAGGGAGCAGGGGCATGGGGTTCTGACGCCATGAGGCACCGGCGAAGAGGAAGGGGAAGACGGGCGTGGGGTTCCGGCAAAAGTTAGAGAGAGACGCTCTGGCTTCTCTCTAAAAGTTGTCACTCCAATCCTACAGTCATGCATGATCTCCGGCCGGTCTTACAGTCTTGCATTAATCAAGGGCCAATAAATATAATGGTTAGCCAAATGTTTAATAAGTAATATAAATAATAATATATCATAAGTAATAACCATTTCGGATAAGCAATAACAAGGCATGTAAAAAAAATAATAATTGTAACATCCTAGATTTTTATCTAATTTAATTAGAAATATTTGTTATTATTATTATTTTTGGTAATATAGGTGTGATAAATATTAATTAAATATTATAAGATTTTGAGGAATGATCAGAATTGTGAAGTGCTGTTCAGAGCACGTTCGTACTGTTGTCTGAGTACCGATTTAAAATTTGGAATAAAAGAAATATAAAAAGATATAAATTAATATATATATATATATATATATATATATATATATAAATGAAAGAAGAAAAAAAAAAGAAGCAGGGAAGGGGGATCGGGGAGAGAGAAAGAAGAGAGAGGAGGGTATGCGGGGAAGAAGGGGCACGGGAGGCCAATGGCCGTCATCGCCGGAGCAAATTAACGCCAAAAATGGAAGCTCGTCGAAGCTCGCTCTTTGATATGTGCCATGGTGTGAAGGAAAGCAGGATATTGCGCAAGCCGAAGGAGAAGCCGCCGTTGTCGCCACTGTTGCTAGAGGAATCGGGTGAAATCGAAGTAAAAAAAATTCTTTAATTCTCTTTGTGATGTTAATTTTGGGGTTGTACGTACCGATTTTGAAAAACAATCGGGTGAGTCAGGAGAAAATGGGGGAGAGAGACGGCGTGCACGGAATAGGGTTGCGCGGCGAGAGAAACGACGGTGACATGCCGCAAGAACGAGCTGTGTGGGTGGGTCGTCGATGGTGGCGACGGATGAGGAGGCCGTGCGTTGGTGGTCGGTGATGGCGTGCGGCGAGGGCCGCGTAGAGAGAACGATGCAAAGGAGATTGGAATGAGAAGTGGCAGGCCGCGTGGTGGTGGTGCACGCAGTGGTTGGTTGTGCAGAGAGAGGGGCTGGAGCGGCGGTTGTGTACACGGCGAGGAGAGAGAAGCTCTCCGAGGGAAGGCTGGTGGCCGCGAGAGGTGGCAGAGGCGGCATCGGTGCCGGTGTGGTGACTTTGAGAGAGGCGTCGGTGGTAGCGGCGGTGCGTGAGTGGTCAGTAGTGACCGGACGCGGCATGCGTGAAGCCGAGTGGCACTGAAGGCAGCGCGGAGGAGAGAGAAAGCGATCAGGTAGAGAGAGAAAGGAACGACAGGAGAGAGAAACATGACGTTTGGGTGTTTTGGACTATCATTTCTTCCGATCTGTGGGGTATAAGGTTAAGGCAAGTGCACTCATACTCTTCTCTTTCGTTTTCATTCACATATGTGAATCTCATGTCTAAATTGGTAGTTTCGTATAGTTTTATGCTCACGGAACCTTATCTTGCACCCCCTTTGGGCCTTATCAAAATTAATCATAATTTATGCATATGTTAATTTAATATGCTCCAAAACCATGACATGAACCCATTATAAAAAAATTTATCGATCGGAAGCCTTATAATTCTATTTGGCATTAAATGAAAAGGAATTCTTAATCCTCATCACTTTCAAAAAAACTACGCATGAATTATGAACACGTGAGGAATCGAGCTCACGAGGAATATAAAAATATGAATCTAAATAAGCTTAATGGAAAAAGAACTAAGAAGGGATATTCTACAATTAAGAGATGAACTGACGAACTGTTCTCCGGAACAAAGAACAAAGAAACGATTGAATTATGAAACGTTCTCCAGTAGAGTGGGAACGAAGAATTATATGCTTAAAAGCAGAATTTCCTAAATAAATAAGAAATTAAGAACTTGGATTGAGGATTGTTTAACATACATTACAATTTGGTGTGCCATTGATATTACAGTGGAGACTCAAGGAATACCCTGACCGCGTATCCTGGCAGCTTATTTTAGCGGGTGTTATTATTGTCAAGTTTTAGTATATTGTAATAGAAGGCATTGTCTGTTATGAATGCCGCTTGCGGCCTATGGTTATGGCCCCGTCTATAGGGTTGACATATAGACGACCCCCTTTGAATCGAGAATAGGATATCTGCATTAAATTATGTGGATTGAATACAATCCAGGCAATGACCAACTGCTCATTTGGTCAGTAAGGCCTACTGGCCCCTATCCCTCAGCGAAATAAATTTTTTGTAATGAATTAATAATTAAAAAAATGACAAAGGAAATGAATTAAAGAAATATAAAACAAATCATGAAAATATTCTTCTTGAACTATGATCTATAGTCTTATATGCATTTTTGTATCATCCTATATGATTTATTATATTTTTGAATATGAAATCTTACATATCCCTTGATATATACATGTGTCTTGCTGAGCTTTAACTCATCATTACTATTTTGTTTTCCTCTAGATAAGTATGTGTTGCACTCGATCAGCAGGTAGTCGTGCTACTATGTAGGTGGAGGGAAGTGATTTTGTTGGATGTGGGTGTGTTATTTGGGCTGGTTTTCTGCCCGTTTGAGGGGGAAACACACTCTCATTGCTGCTGTAAGTCATATGGTGATGTTGCTGATGCTATATTGCTATGATGAGGGAGTTGCTGGAGAAGCTGGTCGGGGAGCTGGCATCCAACTGAGTGATTGCTGCTGATGTGGTGATGTGTATTGAAGCAATGGAACAATTTTGGTGTTGATAGTCGGCTGGGTTGGATATAGTTTGACCATTTTGTGACTTGGTTGCCCGGTTGCATTATGCCTGTTATCCAGACGGAAGGTTGGAGCAACTGCTGCTCCAGTGCATTCTTATGTAATGAAGCTACTGTTAGGCCGATTGGTTGATTGTCTTGGCCGATTTTTATTTCCTTATGTACTTTCTTTTCGTTTTCATGATTCTTTCATGGTGTGCTCGGGAAATGCTCTAGCGGCTATATTCTATCTCTAAGCCAGCAAAACACTTGGAGTTAGAATATAGTTTTGTATACTTTTTATTTTAATCAAATTTTAATTACTTACAAAAAAAAAGTGTTGCACTCGATGAAACGGGTAGAGGATTTAAGTCAGCTCGAAGACGTTGAAGACGACCTTATCGACTTAGCTATGAAGATTTGTCTCCTCTGAAGAATTATTTTGTATTTTGATAATTTTTATATATAGTTGTACGATAATAATGATGATGATATACCTGTAGTATAATTTTTGCTGTATTAATGAATGTTTATGCTTCCACTGATCTTATTATGATTAGTTTGGTACCTAGTGACATTTATATTGAACGAACGTCATACTAGAGTTATGACGTTGGGGCCATGTGAAGTTTTGTGGCTTTGGATCCTATGGTTGTAATATTGTGGCTTTATTATGTATACTGTAAATAATATTCATAGATTTTGTATAAGGCTGACGTTTGTATTACAGTCGGGACTTTGTCAGATTTTTGATTGGCAATATGGTACATCACAGTTGGTATCAGAGAAGGAGATATCTTAGATTTGATTAGAATATTACGCGAAAGTTTAGGATAGAATAAGAAAGATTAAATAAGTAGATGAGGGTTTAGGATGATTAAGTTAGGTTGGGTAGTTCTAGTTACCCTAACTTTAATAACTTAGGGTAGGACTAAGCTAAAATTTGAAGATAGGTTTTATTCTCTAGTTGTAGTGACCCAATGACCGGGAGGATAAAGATGCAACATGATATATGTTTGTGGATGATTTATAGATAAATATCTTTTTCAAAGAGATTTTGGGAGCATATTCTAAACTGTAGATAGCTTAGTCATCAGATTGAGGATTGTTCATATCCCCTAATCAGACAGTGAAGAAGTCCAGTGCCTTGGATTGGAGTTTTGTGGTAATGGCACATAAGGTAAATATGTTGTTTACCATGATGGAAGGTGAGATTCCTAAACTCTAATATGGCGGCACATGTATTGTTTTGGGATCCCAAATCTGTATTGTCACTTGTGATTCCTAAGTTCATTTATTTATTTGTGGATGTTTTTGGAAGAAAGATTAGGTGATTGGTCTTCTGATTAGTAATTTGAGCTTGTGTCAAATCGACACCGACCTTTTAGGATCTTATGTAGAACCGAGGAAGCATCAGTTAGGTGCCGCCATGGGGTGCTCTAGAACCTTTGACGCAGGTAAGATGAACTGATGAGGCTATCTGTAAATTTTTTAAAAAATTAGGTTGCCTAGAAGATTAATGATTTGATAAGTGGGTATAGTGAATGAATAGATGAATTATTTGATCTATTGAAAGGGTTTGATGGTTTCTAAGATTGATTTTTGTCCATATCGTTTTAGATTGGGGATGCATGAACTTTGTTTGAGGACAGTGTCATAGATTAGGAAAGCCGATAGTCGTATGCTTAATTAAGAAAGAAGATGAGTTGATTAAAGGAAATGTTATCTTAAGTTTAGATGAATTCGGAATGATATCTGTTAAGTGTTCCTCAAGATTTTGCAACATCCGTGAGGCGTTTGGCTTGGAGGTGATCAGTATTTATTGGGATGAGATACATGAAGATAGTACTCGATGAACAAAGGGTAAATTGTCAATCATGTCATTTGGATTGATTCTTGGTAGATCCAATAAATTATAGCAGAATGTGATTGTGACAGAACGGATTTTTTTTTTGTCCTTAAAAGCTTCCGTCAAAACAGCAATACCATTAACGGTCTAAAAGATAAGGCAAGACTCCTGCAGAAATTTTGACAGAGTCTCCTTTGTAATATGATGAAAAATCCAAAAATACAACTCTGTATAATCATCCATAACAAGCGCACAATTATCCATCATTCACAATTCCTACAACAAACATTCACAGGATCACATGTGCCATCCGTGGCACATATCCACAAAAATATTTACTACTCTAACAGTTTAATAACGAGATGCCATTTAGGACCTACACAGTAAATCCAGAGTATATAGCTGAAGTAACAAGAACCTGCAGAAGCATAGCATTTTCTCTTTTACTATCATACACATCATGAGCTTTCTATACAAAAATTAACATGTTCTAAGACATCAATAATCACAAGATCAGTATATAAAAATCATATGCAGCTAGGCCTTTACGTCGTCAGGCTCCTCCAAAATAACTCCAATGTGCTATGGTCCTCAAAAGTCTTCAAGAAGCTTCTCTCTTTGATTACTCTTTTTCGTCAGATAAAAGCTCTACTATCTCATCTGGAAGGGGGAAAACACTAAAATAGTGAGTCGAGGCCCAACAAGGTACATGCATATGAACTGTAAAACAGTTATACTAAAACGATCATACAATCATGCAGAATCAGAATGTTTAATCAAACATCATCTGAAAAAAATAGTAAAGACATGCTATAACGATATTAAATCTCATACTTCATAGATCATTACACTATAGACTGTAAAATAATAACTATAAACTTTACTGATATATGGTAAAACTGAAAACAATACTCTATACTGTTCACTATCATCTTTTCACTGTATACGATTCATTATCATCTTTTCATCAGATGATACTATATCATCTTTTCACTGTACAATACATTTTCATTTTTTATTGTGACATATTTTAACAATTTCAGACACTGCCAGTGTACCCTACTAGCGGAAGGGGCGAATGATCGAGGATAGATTATGTTCAGTCCACACAATCCAAGGCCTATCATGTCATATATATCCCATCCCGAGGATATCCAGACCGTGTGCCACCCAAAGGTCGGCCTATGTCCCTCCCGGCTAACGTCCTTGAGGACCAGTGGACCATGAATCGCTCTATGGACAAAGAGCTATCTCGATTACACCGTAAGTTCTAAGGCCTCTCCAAGAACTTACCTAGACTCAGTCGTCCTCTGGTCCTAAAATAACTCGTAACGGAAATCATCTCTTTATCGAAAATCCCATTTTTGAAATCAAACTTTCACAACACAATTTTAGCACTTCTTTAAAGTTACATGGGAATTTTGTCGGTATAAGTTTATACATATTTTTGAAAACAAACTATACGGGAAGCTTCATTTCGATGTCAATTAACTTTCATATAACAGAAGCTATGGTTAAAACTCATCAAAACCTCTTCATTTTCGTACAAAGGGCTTCGCCAAAACCGTCGGACTCAAATCGGTCTCTTACATGTACATTTTTCATGAAATTAATGTCATAGATGCCATGCATATACATTAAATCATGCAATTTACTTAATCTTCATGACATTTTCGAGCTAGGGTTTCATCACATGCTTTCCGAGACAAATCGAACACTATTTTCATGCTTATTCACGAAATCGGAACTAAATCTCGCAATAAACATGCATAAATATAAAATCCAACCGATTAATTGAAGGAAACATGCTTCATGTACTATAAACATGCATCAATATCATTTTTGTAACATTTCATCAAGTTTAAAGCAAAAGAAACGGTAAAAACGTAAAACGACGTCCGAGGTACACTTTCCTTGACGCGTGCTTTAACTTTTATAACTGGCTCACGGATGGATTCGGGCTCTCGGGCCTCATTCTCCCTTCTCTCTCTAAGATCGGCGTTCCCTCTCTCTCAAAAACCCTAAACCCGTGCTAAAAATGAGAGGAGAGAGGAGAGAAGTCAGATCAGCGTTTTATATTGCGCCGCTCGGTAGCTTCGAGCGGCCAGCGAGCGGCAGGATTCTGGAATGGATCTTGGTTTTTCACTGGAGGTGGGATCGAGTCCCAAATGAGCGCCACTCGGCCGCTTGCTGAACCCGCATTTTTTTTTCAACTTTTACTTTTAACTACCACTTTTTCACTACATACTTAGCCTCTACCGATTTTAATCACCTTAATCACATCTAGTTATTACGTTTTTGATTTTGTCCTCACACTCTCCCCCACTTAAAGAAATTTCGGCCTCGAAATTGAGTAGAGTACATACCTCAAGGGAACAAGTGAGATACTTGTCTCGGATCTCCTCTTCGAGCTCCCAAGTGACCTCCTTTGGTGAATGATTCCTCCAAAGCACTCTGTCACCAGGGGATGGATTTCGTTCGCAACCTTTGATCCTTTCTTGTCTAAAATTTGGGTGGCTCCTCAATGTAGGACAAGTCTTGTCAATGGACAAAGTCCCGTAGTCAATCACATGCGCTAGATCGTGGATGTACTTTCGAAGCATCGATATATGAAATACATCGTGTACGCCCGCAAGAGTCGGTGGTAACGCCAACTGTGTAGGCTACCTCCCCACCCCTTTCCGGAATCTCTCAAGGGCCAATGAACTCGGGTTTCAACTTTTCCTTTACTCCAAACCGAATGTGCCTTGACGGTGAGACCTTAGAAACACAAGATCTCCTATCTCAAAACTCAGCTCTATCCTCCGCTTGTTTCGCATAACTCTTCAGAGGGCTCTGAGCAACCTTCAAATTATCGTGAATCACCTTAATCTTCTCTCTGTTTCTTTCACAATCTCGGGGCCCAAAATTCTTTTGTCTCCAGTTTCCTCCCAATGAATAGGTGACCTACACTTTCTTCCATACAATGCCTCAAACGGTGCCATGCCGATACTAACTTGGTAGTTGTTATTATAAGCGAATTCAGCTAGTGCCAGATGAGTATCCCAAGTTCCTGCCATCTTTAAAACAGAAGCCCTCAACATGTCCTCGAGAATCTGAATGGTACGTTCAGATTGGCTGTCAGTCTGGGGGTGGTACGCGATACTGAACTTCAATTTTGTCCCCAACTCCTTATGCAAGCTCTCCCAGAACCTTGAGACAAAACATGGATCTCTATCAGACACTATGGAGGCAGGAACTCTATGAAGCCTCACGATCTCATTCACGTACAACTGAGCCAATCTATCACGCGAATAGGTTGTCCTGATCGCCAAAAAGTGGGCTAATTTCATCAGCCGATCAATTATAACCCACACGGCGTCATGATTCCTAGGAGTCCTCGGCAAACCTGATACAAAAATCCATAACAATGTCCTCCCATTTCCGTACTGGGATGGGCATTGGTCAATAAATTCCATAAGGCCTTCCTCTCAAAGCCTTCGATTCTTGACACACTAGGCATTTCTCATGGGCCATGATATCCCTCTTCATGTTTCTCCACCAAAAAGTCTTTTTTTCGATCTCGACATTTTATTCCTGCTCCCAGTGGATTGTATACCGAGACCGTGAGCCTCCTTCAAGATTTTCTCCTTCAAGATTTTCTCCTTCAATCCTTTATCATCCGATACACATAATCGATCTCTAAATCTCAACACACCATCAACCCGGATGTTAAAATCAGCCCGAGACTCCTTACTCAAATCATTAACAATATCCATGAGGAATAAATCATTCACCAGTTTCTCCTTGACTTCACCAACTACCTCTGGTTGAATCTAGAAATACGACAGGAGCATCCTATCACCTTTGGCATAGCGTTGGACATCGCACTGCTTCAAATAATCTAACAACTCCATTTGTTTGACCTGTAGGTGCGCCACATAGCCCGATCGGCGACTCAAGGCATCTGCTACCACGTTGGCCTTTCCTGGCTTGTACCGCATTTCACAATTATAATCCTTCAGGAAATCGAGCCATCTCCTTTGCCTCATGTTGAGTTCCTTTTGTGAGAATAAGTACTTCAAACTCTTATCGAATACATAAGGAACTTCTCCATATAGATAATGTCTCCAAATTTTCAATGCAAACACCACAAAGAGCAAGTTCAAGATCATGGGTAGGATAATTTTTCTCGCACTTTCAATTGTCTAGATTCATATGCCACGACTTTACCGTGCTGCATCAACACACATCCTAGACGCACCTTAGAAGCGCCGCAAAGACACCTCAAAGCCTCCGGGAACCCTCTCGAATAATCAGCACCGAGCGGTGGTCAAACGATCCTTTAGCCCCGGAAGCTCGGATCGTATCTTCCTGTCACACAAACTTAGCCTCTTTCTTTAGCAACCGAGTCGAGGCATAGCAATTTGAGAGAAATTCTCACAAAGTGCCTCGTAATATCCCGCCATACCCAAATCTCCTAACCTCGGTCATGCGTGTTTGGTCCGCTCCAACTTGTAACAGCCTCTATTTTCTTGGGATCTGCTGAAAATGCCACCATCGAAATTACATGTCCCAAGAACATCACCATTTCGAGCTTAACTCACACTTACTCACCTTGGCATATAGTCTCTCATCGCGAGCACTGAGTACCTTCTCAAATGAATTTCGTGCTCATCATGATCCTTTGAGTAAATCAAGATGTCATCAATGAATACCACCACAAATTTGTCCAAGTACGGCCTAAAAATCCTATTCATCAAGTCCATAAAAACAGTTGGAGCATTTGTAAGGCCAAAGGGCATGACAAGAAACTCATAATGGCCATAACGTGTCTGAAAAGCTATTTTAGCTACATCCTCCGGCTTGATCCTTAGTTGGTAATAGCCGGACCTCAAATCAATCTTTGAAAACACTCGCGACCCTTGCAACTGATCAAATAAATCATCAATGCGCGGTAGAGGGTATTTGTTTTTAATCGTGACCTTATTCAATTCATGATAGTCAACACACAAGTGCAAAGACCCATCTTTCTTCCTTACAAACAACACCGGTGCACTACAGGGAGATACACTCGGTCTGATAAAACCCTTATCTAACAGCTCCTGTAATTGCAACTTCAACTGCTTTAATTCAGCCGGAGCCATACGATAGGGGGATTTTAAAATCGGACTAACACCAGGAACAATAACAATCTCAAATTCAATTTTTCGGCGTGGAGGCAATCCAGGTAACTCCTCTGGAAATACATCCTCAAAGTCACAAACAACAAGGATATCCTTAGCCGGCATACTATGACTCCTAGTAGTACAGACATATGCCAAATAAGCTCTACATCCACTACTCATCAAATGCTTGGCATGTAGAGCAGAGATCAATATAGGTACCCCCTTTTTCTTAATGCCCTGAAAGTAAAAGGGCTCCATCCCAGGAATGTTAAAACAAACCTACTTCAAGAAACAGTCGATTCTGGCATGGTACTTGGCCAGCCAATCCATCCCCAGAATCACATCAAAATCACCCATGTCCAACAACACTAAATCCACAACCAGATGGTTCCCACTCACCTCAACCATATATTCCGGATACATCACATCAGTAACCACAGATGATCTGGTGGGAGTACATACAGATAATCCACAATCCAAAACATATGGGGCAGATACGATACAGCATGCAAATCGCGGGGAAATAAAGGAATGGGTAGACCCCGAGTCAAATAATATGGATGCAGAAGCTCCACAAATAGAAAGGGTACCTTCCACTACGTTCGGAGATGCCTCTGGATCTTGAATAGTCACTGCAAAGGC
Organism: Nepenthes gracilis; assembly: GCA_033239525.1. Taxonomy (NCBI): domain Eukaryota; kingdom Viridiplantae; phylum Streptophyta; class Magnoliopsida; order Caryophyllales; family Nepenthaceae; genus Nepenthes; species Nepenthes gracilis. The sequence goes on along the minus strand of BSYO01000041.1, from coordinate 89,270 downwards.
CTTTGCCGAGATAGTAGGCTTCTTTCCATCTAGCCTCGAAAGTGATGGACAGTTTCTGTACAGATGGCCATTCTTTCCACAACTAAAACACGCTCAAACAATTTACGGCATTCTTGTCTCCATGTCTCCTCCCGCTGTAAAGGTACAATCATCTCTCGATACTTTAGTACTAGTTAATGACTGAAATGGGTATAATACTTTTTCCTTGTTTCACTACTACCGTCTTCTTGAACGGTCCGGAAGACCCCACCGATCCCCGTACTTACTCCCGCTGGGCCGGGCGGTTCTCTTGCATAGAACCTTTTTGTTTGAACCTTGTCTTCTCGTAGATCGTTGCTCTGTCCAGATCTCGACATAAGTTTGAAACTTCAAAGCATGTTGACTTCCTAATGTCATCCCGTAGCCTCCTAGAACTTTCTTCGCTTTCCTCCGCTCATCCTCCACATAAAATGGTGCAAAGCAGATAGCTCGGTGAACTTAGCATCATATTCTTTACGGTCATGCTCCCTTGTCTCACCTCATAAACTCTTGCTCTTTCGATCTCAAAGACTGGATGGAAAATACTTTTCTAGAAATGCCTCCTCAAACATCTCCCGTGTGATATCTTCATTGGGGACTCCCATTGCCCGTTTCGCATGTCCACCAACTATCCACCCTCCAACTTATATGCAGCAAATGTGACCTTTTCGGTCGGTACAGCCAAGCACAGTGAATATCTTCTTCATTCTTTTCATCCACACGTCCGCCTCAACCGGATCAGGCTTTCCTAGGAAGCCCGGTGCTCGTTTAGCCGTGAACCTGTCATAACTTGTAGGTCCAGGAGGTGCCGGAGCTGGCTCGGGTGTCGGAGCCATGTGCTTTTTCTCAACATGCTCTACTACATTAGTCATCCTCTCTAGTAAATTGATGTAGGCCGCCTCTCTATCATAAGGCGTGTTAATGCCACCGCGACCATTTCTCCCACCTCTTCTATTTGCCATCATATAATCAAGGAAAACACATGTATATAAGGACAAGGACCCGATGAATAAGAAAGAAGTATTCTATAACTTTAAGGAATTTCTAACAAGCCTAAGAACCAATCTCTTAAGGGTCCTAACCTGTCTTAGCTTTCTCTACTTATTCCCACAGAATTCTATTCAGAGATTCAAACCAATGCTTCCGCGATCAATCAATTCCTAAGGCATCTCAATTTTGATACCAATTGTGACGAAACGGATTTTTTTGTCCTCAAAAAGCTTCCTTCAAAACAAGAATACCATTAACGGTCTAAAACATAAGGCAATACTCCTACAGAAATTTCGACAGAGTCTCCTTTGTAATAGGATGAAAAACCAAAAAATACAACCCTGTATAATCATCCATAACAAGCACACAACTATCCATCATTCACAATTTCTAAAATAAATATTCACAGGATCACATGTGCCATCCGTGGCACAAATCTACAAAAATATTTACTACTCTAACAGTTTAATAACGAGATGCTATCTAGGACCTGCACAGTAAATCCAGAGTATATAGCGGAAGTAACTAAGAACCTGCAGAAGCATAGCATTTTCTCTTCTACTATCATACACATCATGAGCTTTCTATACAAAAATCGACATGTTCTAAGACATCAATAATCATAAGATCAGTATACAAAAATCATATGCAGCTAGGCCTTTACGTCGACAAGCTCCTCCAAAATAGCTCCAATGTGCTATGGTCTTCAAAAGTCTTCAAGAAGCTTCTCTCTCTGATTACTCTTTTTCATTAGATAAAAGCTCTACTGTCTCATCTGGAGGGAAAAAAACACTAAAACAGTGAGTTGAGGCCCAACAAGGTACATGCATATGAACTGTAAAACGGTTATACCAAAACGATTATATAACTATGTAGAACCAGTATGTTTAATCAAACATCATCTGAAAAAAAACAGTAAAGACATACTATAACGATATTAAATCTCATACTTCATAGATCATTTCACTATAGACTGTAAAACAATAACTATAAACTTTACTGATGCATGGTAAAACTGAAAACAATACTCTATACTGTTCACTGTCATCTTTTCACTGTATAAGATTCATTATCATCTTTTCATCAGATGATACTCTATTATCTTTTCACTATACAATACATTTTCATCTTTTATTGTGACATATCTTAATAATTTCAGACACTGCCAGTGTACCCTACTAGCGGAAGGGACGAATGATCGAGGATAGATTGTGTTCAGTCCACACAATCCAAGGCCTATCATGTCATATATATTCCATCTCGAGGGATATCTGTACTGTGTGCCCCCTGAAAGTCGGCCTATGTTCCTCCTGGCTTAACGCCTTGAGGACAGGGCGGACCATGAATCGCTCCATGGACAGAGCTATCCTCGATTACCACCGTAAGTTCTAAGGCTCCGCCCAAGAACTTACCTAGACTCGTAGTCTCCTCGGTCCCAAAATAATCAGAATTAAAATCATCTCTTTATCGAAAATCCCATTTTTGAAATCAAACTTTCACAACACAATTTCAGCACTTCTTTAAATTTACATGGGAATTTTGTTGGTATAAGTTTGTACATATTTTCGAAAACAAACTATACGGAAAGCTTCATTTCGATGTCAATTAACTTTTATATAACAGAAGCTATGGTTAAAACTCATTAAAACCTCTTCATTTTCGTATAAAGGGCTTCGCCAAAACCGTGGGACTCGAATCGGTCTCTTACATGTACATTTTTCATGAAATTAATGTCATAGATGCTATGCATATACATTAAATCATGCAATTTACTCAATCTTCACGATATTTTTGAGCTAGGGTTTCATCACATGCTTTCCGAGACAAATCGAACACTATTTTCATGCTTATTCACAAAATCGGAGCTAAATCTTGCAATAAACATGCATAAATATAAAATCCAACCGATTAATTGAAGGAAACATGCTTCATGTACTATAAACATGCATCAATATCATTTTCATAACATTTCATCAAGTTTAAAGCAAAAGAAATGGTAAAAACGTAAAACGATGTCCGAGGTACACTTGCCTTGACGCATTCTTTAACTTTTATAACTGGCTCACGGATGTATTCGGGCTTTCAGGCCTTGTTCTCCCTTCTTCTCTCTCTAAGATCGGCATTCTCTCTCTCTCAAAAACCCTAAACCCGTGCGAAAATGAGAGGAGAGAAGTCAGATCGCATTTTAAAATTGCGCCTGCTACTCAAGCGAAGCTCGAACGGCTAGCGAGCGCTTGGCTTTTGTTATCCAGTCACTCGAGCGGAGCTCGAGCGGCCAGCGAGCGGCAGGGATTCAGAATTGCACTGTTTTTTCCACCAGATAGATCGGCTCGAGCGGCCGGTAGGCTGTGTATTCAAATGGATCTGGTTTTCGATAGGTGGGCCGAGCCAAAGGCGCCACTCGGCTGCTTGCTGAACCCGGGCATTTTTCCAACTTTTTACTTTTAACTACCACTTTTCACTACATACTTAGCCTCTTCCGATTTTAATCACCTTAATCACATCTAGTTTATTACGTTTTTGATTTTGGGTCCTCACACTCTCCCCCACTTAAAGAAATTTCGTCCTCGAGTGGGTAAGTACATACCTCAAGAGACAAGTGAGATACTTGTCTCAGATCTCCTCTTGAGCTCCAAATGACCTCCTTTGGTGAATGATTCCTCCAAAGCACTGTCACCCGAGGGGGATGGATTTCGTTCGCAACCTTTGATCCTTTTCGGTCTAAAATTTGCAGTGGCCTCAATGTAGGACAAGTCCTTGTCAATGGACAAAGTCCCGTAGTCAATCACATGCGCTAGATCGTGGATGTACTTTCGAAGATTATATGAAATACATTGGTACGCCGCAAGAGCCTGGGTGGTAACGCCTAACCCGTAGGGCTACACTCCCACCCTTTCAAAGAATCTCAAAAGGGCCAATGATGAGGGTTTCAACTTTTCCTTTACTCCAACCGAATGTGCCCTTTGACGGGTGAGACCTTTAGAAACACAAGATCTCCTATTCAAAATCAGCTCTATCCTCAATTGCTTGCATAACTCTTCCGCCGTAGGCTCCGAAAGCAACCTTCAAATTATCGTGGAATCACCTTAATCTTCTCTCGCTGTTTCTTTCTAATCTCGGTGGCCCAAAATTCTTTTGTCTCAGTTTCCTCCCAATGAATAGGTGACCTACACTTTCTTCCATACAGTGCCTCAAACGATGCCATGCCGAGTACTAACTTGGTAGTTGTTATTTATAAGCGACCAAATTTAGTGCCGATGAGTATCCTGTTCTGCCATCTTTTTGTGTAAGCCCTCAACATGTCCTCGAGAAATCGAATGGCACGTTCGGATCACTGTCGATCTCGGGGGTGGCACGCGACTTCAAAGACAAATTTTGTCCCCAACTCCTTATGCAAGCTCTCCCGCAGAACTCGGACAAAACATGGATCTCTATCGGACACTATGGAGGCGGGGAACTCCTATGAAGCCTCACGATCTCATTCCACGCATAACCTAGCCACCTATCACGCGAATAGGTTGTCCTGACGCCAAAAAGTGGGCTAATTTCATCAGCCGATCAGTATAACTCACACGGCGTCATGATTCCTGAGTCCTCAGAAAACGTCTACAAAAATCCATAACAATGTCCTCCCATTTCAGCTCTAGATGGGCATTAGGTAATAAATTGCATATGCCTTCGTCTTCCTCTCGGCCTGCCTTGACACACTAGGCATTTCTCCACATGGGCCATGATATCCCTCTTCATGTTTCTCACCAAAAAGTCTTTTCGATCCCGACATTTTATGGCTTTCCCAGTGGATTGTATCACAGAGACCGTGAGCCTCCTTCAAGATTTTCTCCTTCAAGATTTTCTCCTTAATCGCTTATCATCCGATACATAATCGATCTCTAAATCTCAACACACCATCAACCCTGGATGTTAAAATCAGCCCGAGACTCCTTACTCAAATCATTAACAATATCCATGAGAATAAATCATTCACTCGCCTCGACTTGACTTCTACCTCTCGTCAATCTAGAAATACGACAGAGCATCCTATCACCTTTGGCATAGCGTTGGACATCGCACCGGCTCAAATAATCTAACAACTCCATTTGTTTGACTCAGAGGTGCGCCACATAGCCCGATCGGGCGACTCGAGGCATCTCCGCTACCACGTTGGCCTTTCCCGGCTTGTACCGATTTCACAATTATAATCCTTCAGAAATCGAGCCATCTCCTTTGCCTCATGTTGAGTTCCTTTTTGTGAGAATAAGTACTTCAAACTCTTATGATCGAATACACAAGGAACTTCTCGCCATATAGATAATGTCTCCAAATTTTCAATGCAAACACCACAAACAGCAAGTTCAAGATCATGGTAGGATAATTTTTCTGCACTTTCAATTGTCTAGATTCATATGCCACTTACTTTACCGCGGCCGCATCAACACACATCCTAGACGCACCTTAGAAGCGTCGCAGAAGACACCTCAAAGCCTCGAACCCTCTTGAATAATCAAGACACGCGAGGTGGTCAAACGATCCTTTAGCCCCCCGAGCTCGGATCGTACTCTTCCCACACAAACTTAGCCTCTTTCTTTAGCAACCGAGCCGAGGCATAGCAATTTGAGAGAAATTCTCACAAAGTGCCTCAGAATATCCCGCCATACCTAAATCTCCTAACTCAAACAGCAGGTTGGTCGTCAGTCTCAATCAGAATGACCTCTATTTTCTTTGGGATCTACAATGCCACCATCAAATTACATGTCCCAAGAACATCACCATTTGAGCCGTAACTCACACTTACTCAGCTTGGCATATAGTCTCTCATCGCGAGCACCTGGAGTACCTTCTCAAATGAATTTCGTGTCATCATGATCCTTTGAGTAACCAAGATGTCATCAATGAATACCACCACAAATTTGTCCAAGTACGGCCTAAAATCCTATTCATCAAGTCCATAAAAACAGCTTGAGCATTTGTAAGGCCAAAGGGCATGACAAGAAACTCATAATGGCCATAACGTGTCCGAAAAGCTATTTTAGCTACATCCTCCGGCTCGATCCTTAGTTGGTAATAGCTGACCTCAAATCAATCTTTGAAAACACTCACGACCTTTGCAAATCGATCAAATAAATCATCAATGCGCGGTAGAGGGTATTTGTTTTTAATCGTGACCTTATTCAATTCATGATAGTCAACACACAAGTGCAAAGACCCATCTTTCTTTCCTTACAAACAACACTTGGGCACTACAGGAGATACACTCGGTTCGATAAAACCCCTTATCTAACAGCTCCCTTAATTGCAACTTCAACCATTAATTGTGCCTGAGCCATACGATAGGGGGATTTTAAAATCGGACTAACACCAGAACAATAACAATCTCAAATTCAATTTTTCTGGCGTGGAGGCAATCGAGTAACTCCTCCCGAAATACATCCTCAAAGTCACAAACAACAAGGATATCCTTAGCCGGCATACTATGACTCCTAGTAGTACAGACATATGCCAAATAAGCTCTACATCCACTACTCATCAAATGCTTGGCATGTAGAGCAGAGATCAATATAGGTACCCCCTTTTCTTAATGCCCCGAAGTAAAAGGCTCCATCCCGGAATGTTAAAACAAACCTACTTCAAGAAACATCGATTACTCGCATGGTACTTGGCCAGCCAATCCATCCCCGAATCACATCAAAATCACCCATGTCCAACAACACTAAATCCACAAACTGATGGTTCCCCACACTCACCTCAACCATATATTAGGATACATCACATCGGTAACCACGATGATCCGTGGGAGTACATACAGATAATCCACAATCCAAAACATATGGGAACATACGATACAGCATGCAAAATCGCGGGGAAATAAAGGAATGGGTAGACTGAGTCAAAATAATATGGATGCGTAAGCTCCACAAATAGAAAGGGTACCTTCCACTACGCCTCGGAGATGCCTCTCGGATCTTGAATAGTCACCGCAAAGGCTTTGCCGATAGTAGGCTTCTTTCCATCTAGCCTCGTGATGGACAGTTTAACAGACATGGCCATTCTTTCCACAACTAAAACACGCTCCAACAATTTATGGCATTCTTTGTCCTTGGATGTCTCCTCCTGCTGTAAGGTACAATCATCTCGTCGATACTTTAGTACTAGTTACGATGAGCTGGCACAATACTTTTTCCTTGTCACCAGCCTGGTCTTCTTTTTGAACGTCCGTAAGACCCCCTACCTGGATCCCAGTACTTACTCCGCTCGCCTACGTTCTCTTTGCATAGAACCTTTTGTTTTGTCTCCTTCGTAGATCGTTGCTCGCCCAGGGATCTCGACATAAGTTTGAAACTTCAAAACAGCATGTTAAGCTTTCTAATGTCATCCCGTAGCCCCCTGTAGAACTTTCTTCGCTTCCTCTCGCTCATCCTCCACATAAAATGGTGCAAAAAGATAGCCTCGGTGAACTTAGCATCATATTCTTTAACGGTCATGCCCCTTGTCTCAGCCCTCATAAACTCTTGCTCTTTTCGATCTCAAAGACCCGGATGGAAAAATACTTTTCTAGAAATGCCTCCTCAAACATCTCCCCAGGTGATATCTTCATTAGGGACTCCCATTGCCCGTTTCTGCATGTCCCACCAACTATCCGCTTCACCCTCCAACTTATATGCAGCAAATGTGACCTTTTCCTCGCCTGCACAGCCAAGCACAGTGAATATCTTCTTCATTCTTTTCATCCACACGTCCGCCTCAACTGATCAAAGCTTTCTAGGAAGCCCTATGGTGCTCGTTTTTAGCTAAGTGAACCTGTCATAACTTGTAGGTCCGTGAGGTGGGAGGAGGCGCTCAGTGTCGGAGCCATGTGCTTTCTCAACATGCTCTACTACATTAGTCATCCTCTCTAGTAAATTGATGTAGGCCGCCTCTCTATCATAAGGCGTGTTAACGCCACCGCGACCATTTCTCCCACCTCTTCTATTTGCCATCATATAATCAAGGAAAACACATGTATATAAGGACAAGGACCCGATGAATAAGAAAGAAGTATTCTATAACTTTAAGGAATTTCTAACCAAGCCTAAGAACCAATCTCTTAAGGGTCCTAACTGTCTTAGCTTTCTCTACTTATTCCTACAGGAATTCTATTCAGAGATTCAAACCTATGCTTCCGCTTTTCGATCAATCAATTCCTAAGGCATCTCAATTTTCTGATACCAATTGTGACGGAACGGATTTTTTTTTGTCCTCAAAAGCTTCCTTCAAAACAGCAATACCATTAACGGTCTAAAACATAAGGCAAATACTCCTACGTAAAATTTCATGGAGCAGTCTCCTTTGTAATAGGATGAAAAACCAAAAAATACAACCCTGTATAATCATCCATAACAAGCACACAACTATCCATCATTCACAATTTCTAAAATAAATATTCACAGATCACATGTGCCATCCGTGGCACAAATCTACAAAAATATTTACTACTCTAACAGCTTTAATAACGAGATGCTATCTAGGACTCCGACACAGAACTCCAGTATATAGCGGAAGAATAAGAACTCCGCAAAGCATAGCATTTTCTCTTCTACTATCATACACATCATGAGCTTTCTGTAAAAAATCGACGTGTTCAAGACATCAATAATCATAAGATCGATACAAAAATCATATGCAAAGACCTTTACGCCGACAAACAGCTCCTCCAAAATAGCTCCAATGTGCTATGGTCTTCAAAGTCTTCAAGAAGCTTCTCTCTCGATTACTTTTTCATTAGATAAAAGTATCACTGTCTCATCCGAGGGAAAAAACACTAAAACAAAGTGAGTTGAGGCCCAACAAGGTACATGCATATGAACTGTAAAACGGTTATACCAAAACGATTATATAACTATGTAGAACCAGTATGTTTAATCAAACATCATCTGAAAAAAAACAGTAAAGACATACTATAACGATATTAAATCTCATACTTCATAGATCATTTCACTATAGACTGTAAAACAATAACTATAAACTTTACTGATGCATGGTAAAACTGAAAACAATACTCTATACTGCTTCATCACATCTTTTCACCGTATAAGATTCATTATCATCTTTCATCGATGATACTCTATTATCTTTTCACTATACAATACATTTTCATCTTTATTGTGACATATCTTAATAATTTTGAACACCCCGAATGTACCCTACTAAGCGAAGGGACGAATGATCGAGATAGATCAGGTTCACCCACACAATCCAAGGCCTATCATGTCATATATATTCCATCTCGAGGGATATCCAGATTTATGTGCCCCAAAGTCGGCCATGTTCCTCTCGGCTTAACGCCTTGAGGAGGGATGGGGACCGTGAATCGCTCCATGGATGAGCTATCCTCGACACACCGTAAGTTCTAAGGCCTCGCCCAAGAACTTACCTAGACCGAGCCGGTCCTCGGGTCCCAAAATAATCAGAACGGAAATCATCTCTTTATCGAAAATCCCATTTTTGAAATCAAACTTTCACAACACAATTTTCACTTCTTTAAATTTACATGGAATTTTGTTGGTATAAGTTTGTACATATTTTCGAAAACAAACTATACTTTTAAAGCTTCATTTCGATGTCAATTAACTTTTATATAACAGTGCTATGGTTAAAACTCATTAAAACCTCTTCATTTTTTCGTATAAAGGGCTTCGCCAAAACCGTGGACTCGAATCGGTCTCTACATGTTTTTTCATGAAATTAATGTCATAGATGCTATGCATATACATTAAATCATGCAATTTACTCAATCTTCACGATATTTTGAGCTAGGAGTTTCATCACATGCTTTCCGAGACAAATCGAACACTATTTTCATGCTTATTCACAAAATCGGAGCTAAATCTTGCAATAAACATGCATAAATATAAAATCCAACCGATTAATTGAAGGAAATATGCTTCATGTACTATAAACATGCATCAATATCATTTTCATAACATTTCATCAAGTTTAAAGCAAAAGAAATGGTAAAAACGTAAAACGATGTCCGAGGTACACTTGCCTTGACGATTCTTTAACTTTTATAACTCGGCTCACGGATGTATTCGGGCTTTCAGCCTTGTTCTCCCTTCTTCTCTCTCTAAGATCGGCATTCTCTCTCTCTCAAAACCCTAAACCCGTGCGAAATGAGAGGAGAGAAGTCGATCGCATTTTTTAAATTGCGCTCGCTTACTGTGAAGCTCGAAGAAGGCTAGCGCGCTTGGCTTTGTTATTCAAATACTCGAGCGAGCTCGAGCGGCCCGAGCCAGCGTGGATTCAGGAATTGCACCGCTTTTTCCACCAGATAGATCGGCTCGAGCGGCCGGCGGCGATGGCCTTCGAAAATGGATCTGGTTTTTCGCCCTGATAGGTGGGCTCGAGCGCCAAGCGGCGCCACTCTCCCGCTGCCGAACCCGGCATTTTTCCAACTTTTTACTTTTAACTACCACTTTTCACTACATACTTAGCCTCTTTGATTTTAATCACCTTAATATCATCTAGTTATTATGTTTCCGGTTTTGGGTCCTCACAGTGATGCTTTTGAGAAGGATCTAGGATTATGATTTTTCTACATCGTATGTGGGTGGATGCTTTAGATTAAGTGGGGGAGAGGTCTATGATCAGAGTTACTCTACACGTGGTTTGGAGTTAGTAAGTGGGAGTCCTTAGATTTAAGATGTTTTCAATGCTCCATAGGAATTATGAAGTTCACTAGCAAGTTGACTTGTCGGTATGTCAACGTGATTATAAGTTCTTAATTATTCAACTTCGAGGTTTTAGTGGTAACTTGAGGCTGTACCAAATTTAGATTAATTGCTTGATCATATTTCTGATACTGGTTGTAATTTGAGGATTATGGATTTTACCTTGGGCATATCGATGCTTGTGGAATTTTCTTGAATCTATAGCTACTATGTAACCTAGGTGTCCAATATGAATCAATGGACAAAAATTGTGATTGATTTTAATGAATAAATAAAAGGTCAGTCAGAGTAGCACAGCTGAAGCGTTGTAGGCTTATAGCTCAAAGATTTCAGAATAATTGAATTAAGCTTCGTGGGAGATTAGAAATTTATATTATGATAAAACTCTAACATGAGATATTGGGAAATAGGATGATTCATTTGGAAAAGGCCTCCTATAATAAGTCATTTGATTAAGGATGTGATATAAGATTGTGAAGAATAAATTCTGAAAGGATTTTTCTCAATTATAAATTTTGAGGTTCGTTAAATTTTGATGACAAAATTTTTATAAGTGTGGGAGAATGTAACATTCTAAATTTCTATCTAATGTAATTGAGAATATTTGTTATTATTATTATTATTGGGTAATATGGGTGTGATAAAAATTAATTAAATATTATAAAATTTTAAGGAATGATTGAAATTGTGCAGTGGCGCTTGGAGCATGCCTGTGCTGTTGTCCGAATATCGACTTAAAATTTGGAATAAAAGAAACATGAAAATATATGTAATAATAATAATAATAATAATAACAATAATAATACAATAATAATAATAATAATATTATTATTAAACAAAAGAAGGAAAAAAAGAAGAAGCAGGGAAGGGGGGATCGGGGAGAGAGAAAGAGGAGAGAGAGGATGGTTTGCGGGAAGAATGGGCACGGGAGGTCACCGACCGTCGTCGCCGGAGCAAATCAATGCCGAAAATAGAAGTCCGACGAAGCTCGCTCTTCGATATGTGCCGTGGTGTGAAGGAAAGGAGGATATCACATGGGTTGAAGGAGGAGCCGCTACTGTCACCACCAATGCCGGAGGAATTGGGTGAGATCAAGGTAAATAAAACCTTTCATTCTCTTTGTGGATGTTGATTTTGGGGTTGCATGTACTGATTTTGGGAGAAATCAGGTGAATCGGGAGAAAATGGGGGAGAGGGGCGGCACCTGCGGCGTAGGGTTGCGTGGAGAGAGAAACAGCGGTGACGTGCGTTGAGAACGGGTTGTGTGGCTGGGTCGTCAATGCTAGCGGCATACGGAGGAGGTCATGCACTGGTGGTAGGTGACGGCGTGCAGCGAGGGCCGCGCAGAGAGAACGGCGAAGAGGAGATCAGCGCAAGAAGTGGCAGGCGGCGTGGTGGTGGTGCGCACGGTGGTTGGTTGTGTAGAGAGAGGGATTGGAGCGGCGACAGTGTACGCGGAGAGGAGAGAGAAGCTTTCCGAGGGAAGGGTGGTGGCCACGAGAAGTGGCAGAGGCAGCATCGGTGCTGGTGAGGTGATGCCAAGGAGGTGTCGATGGCAGCGGCGGTGTGCGAGTGGTCAGCGGTGACCGAAGGCGGCGTGCACGAAGCCGAGCGGCACTAAGGCAGCACGGAGGAGAGAGAAAGCAACCTGGTAGAGAGAAAGGCACGATAGGAAAGAGAAATGCACTATTTGGCTGTTTCAGACAATCCTTTCTTCCGATCTGCAGGGTATAATGTTAAGGCAAGTGCACTCATTCTCTTCTCTTTTGTTTTCATGCACATATGTAAATCTCATATCCAAATTGGTAGTTTCATATAATTTTATACTCATGGAATCTTAACCGGCACCCCCTTTGGGCATTGTCAAAATTAATCATAATTTATGCATATATTATGAATATGTTAATTTAATATGCTCCAAAACCATGACATGAACCCGTTGCAAAAGGACTTATCGATAGAAAGCCTTATAATTCTATTTGGCATGAAATGAAAAGGAATTCTTAATCCTCTTAAGTTTTAAAGAAAACTATGTATGAATTATGAACACGTGAGGAATCGAGCTCACAAGGAATATGAAAATATGAATCTGAATAAGCTTAATAGAAAAAGAAACAAGAAGGTATATTCTATAATTCAGTGATAAACTGACAAACAGTTCTTCGGAACAAAGAACAAATAAACGATTGAATTATGAAACATTTTCCAACAGAGTGGAAGCAAAGAATTATGTGTTTAAGAGTAGAATTTTCTAAAGAAATAAGAAATTAAGAACTTGGATTGAGGATTGTTTAACATACAGTATACTTTAGCGTGCCATTGATATTACAGTGGAGACTCAAGGAATACTTTGGCCGCGTATCCTGGCCGCTTACTTTAGCGGGTGATATTCTTGACAATCTTTAGTATTCTGTAATGGAAGGCGTTGTCTGTTATGAATGCCGCTTGCGACATATTGTTATGGCCCCCTTTATAGGGTTGATATGTAGATGGCCCATTTTGGGGTCGAGAATAGGAGGACATCGGCCTTAAGTTGTGTGGATTGAACACAATCCAGGTAATGACCAACCATTCCTTTAGTCAGTAAGGCCTACTGACCCCGATCCCTCAACGAAATACGTTTTTGACCATGAATTAATAATTAAAAAAATGACAAAGGAAATGAACTAAAGAAATATGAAATGAATCATGAAAACATTTTTCTTAAACCATGATCTATAGTCTTATATGCATCTCTGTATCCTCCTATATGATTTATTATATTTTTAAATATGAAATCTTGCATATCCCTTGATATATACATGTGCCTTGTTGAGCTTTAACTCATCCTTACTATTTTTCTCCCTCCAGATAAGCATGTGTTGCACTCGATGAAGTAGGGTAGAGGATTTAAGTCGGATAGGCTCGAAGATGTTGAAGACGACCTTATGGACTTAACTATGAAGATTTGTGTTCCCTGATGATTTATTTTGTAATTTGGTGGTTTTTATATATAGTTGTATGATGATGATGATGATGATATACCCGTAGTATGGTTTTCGCTGTATTAATGAATGTTTATACTTTTGCTGATCTTGTTATGGTTAAGTTGATATCTAGTAGCATCTATTATGAGCCAACGTTATACCAGAGTTATAACATTGGTATCGCATGGAGTTTTGTGGCTTTGGATCATATAGTTGTGATGTTGTGGCTTTGTTATGTATACTATAAATGATATTCACAGGTTTTATATTAGGCAGACGTCCATATTACAGTCGGGACTATGTCGGATATTCCGATTGGTAATATAGTACGTCACAATAATGGTATAAAAAATCAACAATATTATATTCAAGACTATACAACTCATTGTAATCATGATTCAATAGTCACTACAAGAATCATCAATCGATTGTTTCCATTGAACCAAAATATTATGAATACAATAAGGGTTCCATTGAATTTGAATCTCAACAATAATATAGGTTCCGTTAAACTTGTCTCAACAACATCAGATATAAAAAAAATCTCCTCAGATCTCTTTTTTTTATAGTGAAACAAAGGCAACATATTTACACTCTCGTTAATTAGGTAAATACCACAAGGTAATTGATACTTATAATTTTGACATATAACCAAATCCATGGTCTCTCGAGATCTTTCCATTGCGGGTGTGCAATTGCCTCAGCCAAAATTTATATGAGAATCCCAAACTCTCAATATAAGTATTAGTCCAAGAGAATTTCCAATTCTCTATATATGAACAAGCCTCAAAGAATCCTTAACTCTCTGAACATATCAAATCCATCATTAATTATTTTAATACCCATCAATATCACATTATATAATAATCATATGACTATAAGTATCTATTGGACTTTCTGGGAAGTGTGCAAAGAACTTTGGGTGCCCCCATGACCATACACGTTCATCTTCGCCAAATTTGAATCCCGTCTCCCCGCCTCTCTTCCTTCACCGGGCGCCCATGGTGCCGGGCCGCCGCCCTCCTCTCGCCTCTCGAATCTCTTCGCTCTCCTCCCACCCCTCGCTTCTCTCTTACTTCTAAATCGGCCCCCGCCTCTCCTTCCAACCTCGACCTGCTACCCCATGGCCCCCGAAATTTGCGTCCCGGCCACCTCTTCCCTTTTCTCTTCCTCTTCACCAGCCCATCCACATTTACTTCGCGCCCCGTCACGCCTCCGAGTCGCCTTCCTCTGCCCCGGATTTGAATCTTCCTGCTGCCTCATTCCTTTCAAGCCTCGGCCCTTTCTCCCGCCTTAGCGCCTTGGCTGAAGCCAAGCCGTCCCGTTAGCCCGAAGCCTCCCCGGGGGGTTTTCCTGTCGGTTAGGAAGGAAGCTCGTGCCGCTTTCCTCGAAAGCACCTGGGTGGCTATGCCGAGCCTCATACCGAGTGAGCCGAACCTCCAGGGGTTCTCGTTTCTCCCCAAGCCTTCCGGTTCCCACTGCGTTCGGATGCCCCTAACTCTGCTCAATTCCCTTCCGTGAGGGCCTCCGCCTAACGTTCGCACTGACTTACCTGTGCAAAGCCTCTTCTAGGCTTTCTGATGCGCTTTCCCAAATCATGGGGTCCTTGGGTCTAATTCAGGGAAGTGTCTTTGGCATCTCACACTAACGCAGCTCAAATGGAGTTTCGGGCCTCGGCCGTGGTTGGCGGGATGGTGAAGGGTAAGTCCACGATTAAATTCTTCCTCCTTCCCCTCCAATATGGCTAATCTTATTTTATCCCCCTCCCAAAGTAACCCAACAGAGTGTGGCCATGTGGGGCTCCACTCTCGTGGGTTATTTTAGCGGTAATCCGTTGCACTTTAATCAGCACAATAACATCACTAGGAAAATTTGGAGGAAATTTGAGCTATTACATGTAGCCGGAACGAGTCGGGCTTCTTTTTTCTTTCGTTTCTCCTCGATTGCTATGCTTGAAAGTTTGTGTTAATAGTGGCCCATGGTCTATTGCCGCCCACACTATTTTCCTTAAGAAATGGGAGCCGTGATGGTTTTATCCCGTGAAGAGCATAAATCCTTTCCCCCGTTTGGATAACTTTGTCCGGGATCCTTGGAGTATTGGACCCTTTGGGGTTAAGCCGATAGCCGTCTGGGGAAACCAATTCGGCCGGACCCCCTGTCACGGAAAAATTAGAGCGTTTGGGTTTGCTAGAGTATGTGTCGAAATGGGGCCGATGCTCCCGACCGAATCGTGAAGATACGCACTAATGGCTATGGTGATCCTTTGGATGATAATCTTAGGGAGATTAAGATCGTTTACCATAATAAGCCGGCGTGTAAGGAGATCCCCATGAAGAATGGGAGTAAAGGCCCAAGAATTAAAAAATCATGGGTCCCTAAGAAGGTGGTCCATGCAAATGACCATCCCAATGTGTCCCCCGATAAAAAAAGATGTTGTTCACTTTGAGAGTCTCTTGAAGGATGTTCAATCGGGTCAATCCTTTCAAGATTCTCCAAGAGCCTCTCCTCGATGACCCCACGATGTGTGATGCCATCACCCTACGGAGCACCGGCCTGAGACCGCCACGGATCACTCATAGTGTTCCTACCCATACCCTCCCAGAAACCGACATGACCATTCATCTATTGGCCCCGAGGTGGGGAGTCCTCATGATGGGATTGAATCCTATCTAGGCCCTCCCCTTACCCCCTCAGGTGGTGCGGGCCTCACGTTGGATCCGAATGCTCCATTGATAAGGCCCAAATTTGTGACCCTTGTGTCCCGAGTCTAGCAACGAGAGATGACCATGTGGAAAACCCAGGCCAATCATTCTCCTCGAGGATCCACATGACCCCGCGTAGTCCCTGGCCCTCTTGGATGGTTTTGAATCCATTGGTTTTAAAATGGTGCAAAAAGGCATACACCGCAAACCGCTTAAGAAGTCAAGGAAAGTCCAGGGGCCTAAAAAGAAGTACCCTTACGCCGATTCCTAATGATTAACATTGCTTGTTGAATGTGAGGGGACTCAATGGGATTGTGAAAGCCCATGAAGTCCTGAATCTCATCGTGACACACGACCTCCATTATCGCCTCGTAGAAACAAAGTTGCAAGAGAATAACGCGTCTCTATCTCTAACAGATTAACCATCAATGGACGTGGTCCATGAACTATTCCACCCTCTCTCATTGGGAGAATCTGGTTGATGGGACCCGAGGAAGGTGGATGTTAAAGATTAGCTCCAAGGACGACCGGCATTATCCCATACCGAGGTGACTTTCTCAAGATAATGTGCATTGCCTCCTATCATTTGTGTATGGTGCAAACCTTGAAGTTTCAAGAAAATCCTTTGGCAAAGCCTTAGAAGGCATTCGAGCATCTCGAGTGTTATTCCTTGGGCTGTCCCCGGGCGATTTTAATGCTATTCGGATCGCGAATGAGGCCCTAGGTGGATCCTGGCAATATAAAAGCTCCACCGACATCAACGATTGCTTTAGAGGCGCTGACCTTGAAGATGTCGGGCCACAGAAGGTCAGATTTTCACCTCGAATGATGGTCTGGATCCCACTATTCGTATCTTCGTGAAATTAGATAGAGTTGTCGCGAACGGTCCTTGGTTCGATCTTTTAGAAGATCTAAAGCGGTCTTCCCACCCGGGCAAAGTTATCCGATCACCACCATGCATTCTACTTCCTACTTTTGGACTGGAGTCAGAAACGGGGATGTTCCGGTTTAATAATTTTCCCCACCAAATCCCCTAAGTTCCTTCCTTCCGGGGTCAAGAAAGCGTGGGAGTTCGAAAGTACGGTACCCCGATGTTCAAATTGGTGTCATCCTCAAAAAGGTGAAGAATGCACTCCAAAATCTTAACGGATGAATGGAGATGTTCATGAAGAGGTGTTACGTATCAGAAATGTCCGGAAGATTTACAATCTTCACCATCTCTCACACAGGAATCGTGACACTCAACGCTGGGCAAGGTCATGATTATTCTCATGGCTAAGGAGGCTGGAATTCTTCGCCAAAAAGCCAAGATTAAATGGATCAAAGAGGGTGACCAATGCACCAAATTCTTTTTCAAGACCGGGGGGAACATTAACCGAATAGGATTATCTCCCTTCTGATGAGTCGCAACCTACCAAAGGACTGACGAGCTCAATGACCTAATTGAACGCCATTTCAAAATGCGCCGGGTTCGGACGTTCCCATGGGACCCCGCGGGAGACAAATCGCTCCGTCCTTACATTCTTAATACTGTCCCCCGATTCTCAAATTGGTCCCCTTGTCGTGCCGCTTAGTAACGAGGAAATCCGCTCTCGCGTTCTTCTCCATCGGGGATGGCAAAGCTCCGGGTTCCTGGACGATTTATATCGAAATTCTTAAGGACTCTGGGAGATAACGGTCATACTGGCATCAAGCAATCCATGATTTCTTTAATCATGGAAAGCTCCTAAACATTGAACACCACTTTGATAAACCTTTCCTAAGGTTCCGGCCTCGCGTTCTATTTCACTTCCGCCCAATCTCATGTTGCAATGTTTTGTACAAAGTCATATCCAAAATTTCAGCTACCAGACCAAGGCCACTCTCCCTTCCCCGGTCGGCAGATGCCAAACAACCTTTGTGGCGGGATGGCAGACAGTGATAATATCCTTCTTGCTCGTGAGCTCCCGCATAAGTATCATCTTAGTTCGATCCACCTAGATGTACTATGAAGGTTGATCTCTATGAAAGCATATGACTCTGCCCATTGGGATTTCATTATCAATATTCGACCCCCTCATGAAGTTTCCCCCACAAATGGTCAATTGGATTTGCCAATGCATCACTACTCCGATGTTTTCACCAACATCAATGGGGAAGTTGTTGGTTTTTCAAAGGCGGTAAAGGTCTTCGCGAAGGGGATCCGCTTTCTCCCTATTTATTTGTCCTTGCCATGGAGGTTCTTAATGGCATCATTGAGGTCAAGGCCGCTGCGGGATAATCGGGTTTTAAATTTCACCGAAATGCGCCAAAACATAGACTCACATGCTTGCCTTTGCCATGACCTCCTCCTCTTCTCTCAGCCGATACTAAGTCTACCTGCACCCTCAAGATTGCCTTGATGAATTTCATTGTATCTTTGGCCTATCTCGCTAATCCAAAGAAAAGTGAAATCTTCATCCGCTCTAAGGACACTTCCCTTCATCATGACATAGCCGCTATCATGGGATTTAAAATGGGCAAACTTCCAATAAGATACCTAGGGTCCCACCGATCACCTCTAGGCTATCGATTTCTTCGCAAATCTCACCGATGAATCACTAAAAGGACCACATCTGAAATGTAGATGGCTCTCCTTCATGTGCCGATTGCACTCGTTGCTTCCATTCTATCTTCTATCCACCTCTACCGGGCCTCTATTTTTATTTTGCCCAAAACGATCCTAAAGCAATTGAGTGCATTCTTCACTTTTTTTGGAATGGTGCCTCCGAAGATAGAGTCTCGTGCTAAGGTAGCATGTCATGATATCTCATTTCCCACCCTTAAGGTGGACTGGGTATTAAGAACCCGCCGACCAAAACAAGGCCCTCACCGCAAGCTTCTTTGGCGCTCTAGCTAAAGACCCGAATTCGCCCGGTCTCATGGATTTATAAGAATAGAATCAAAGACCGTGCATTTGGACCAAAATCCCGGCATCCGCACTCGGAGCTGCGCAAGATTATGAAACCGAGGCCTTCATGCGCGCCTACTCGCTAAGGAGATAGGGATGGTTCTGATACCTTCCTCCGGCATGATAACCGGCACTCCTCGTCCCCCGAGTGAGGTGAGTACTTGACTGCACTACCCGCTGGTTTTGTGGTTAAATTGGGGTGTTAAAGTTGATGCAATTATCGAATAATGAATGGTTCTCGCCCAACCCCTTATGACACCGAGGTGTCCAAACTTGCAATGAATATGCCGATAATCCTCCCCAAAGAACTAAAAAGACTCGCTGAGGTGGATTGGGAATGTCAAGGCATTTTCACGACTAAGTCTCGCCACCGTCCTCATCCATCCTCCCAATCCTAAAGTTATTTGGGCTCACCGGTGTGGGGTCCTCCACATTCCTTCCCATGCTTTTACCCCTCTCAAGCTCACAGAACAGTTGAATACTTTGATCGCCTCTCCATTTTATCCCTAACCTAACTCCTCAATGTATATCTGCAATACTGAAAATGAAGATCTTGGTCATCTTTTTCTTTTCTTGCCATTTCTCTAGTGCTTTATGGAATCTTGTCCGCAGATATTCCGGTATTCATTGGCCCCATCCCGATTGAATCGTAACATATCTTGGGCAGCCTCGAATCGAAAGGGAAAAACTTTATGGTCAGTCTCCAAAAGATTATCTCCGCCGCCACGCTTTACTTCATATGAGGGAGCGTAATAAACCGTATATTCCAAAATTCGCCCCCTGGACCTTTCCTGCATTTTCTTCTGGTCAATGTTGTGAGACTTAAACTATTGACCATCCTGCCTCGAAAGGGAACCTCCAGGCGGCTCTGATGAGATGGGGCGTTAAAAAAAAATGGGGTCCTTGATTTGTCAGTCAAGCAGGCCGGCTCTTGGCCATCCTCTGCTGATCTTTGGCGGTTTTGCCGTGCTTTCGTGAGGAGCCCAGCCTTACGACTATTGCTTTGGATGGCTCTATCGGGGCTTGGTTCCTGGTGGGTCAGTCTGCTTTTACATGTATATTTTTGTATTAAGTTTGACCTTGACGATGCTTTTTCCTTTGTATGTCCCCACCCCCAAAAAAAAAAAATTTAATAATAATAATAATAATAATAATTTATATATATATATATATTTACGGGTGCTGTGCGACGTGTGCTTTTGTTTTAGGCGTTCCTCGCTCTGATGGGGTTGTGATCTGTGGGGTATTCTTTTTTGGACGGGCTAGCTTCGTTGTTGATTTGATCTGCCTGGGGGTGGCCTTTCGTGGATGATGCTTTTGTTGTCCCATTGTTGCTTCAATTGAGCAAAGATCGGTAATGTGGCTTTGCTGACCATGATGTGGTTTTGTTTGACCCTGGTGGGCTGGATGCATGATTCTTTGTGAAGGATCCGATCAGATTAGTAGAGAGGTTGCTGCCGGGTTGAAATTTGTTCGGTCTTGAGCGGGAGTTTTAGTGGCAGTTGATGAGGTGGCTGATCTTGGTGGTGTGATGTGGGGTGTGCTATCACAAAGCATGTGCCATCTCCAGTCCAGTGTTGGCTTTCTTTACCCAACATGGTCCGAAGATTGCTATCATTTTTGGTATGCTAATGCAGGTGTGCCTGACCGAATCCATTGTCGGGATGGCATATGTCCGGCTTTGGACTTGTCACGATGGGTGTCTCCAAATGGCGCGGGTTGGATGACAAGATGGTCCTTCGCTGAATTGAATTTCTTCTCGTGGGTGGTCATACTGTAACTTTTGTCATGGGTTTTTGCTACCGAGGTGATGGTTCTATGCTCACGGGCTAGCCGATTCCCCACTCGCATTAATCTCGTGCATGAGTAGCATGGCTTTGAACTGAGTTATGGCCTCTGTTCATGCACCATTGGATGGCTTCAGTTTATCTCGCATACCTTTTTTTTTTAGACTCAAGCTGGGATGTCCTCCTGGGCCGTAGTAGTAGCAAAGGGGCTGTCTGCTCTAGCGATCCGTGATCTGAGGTCGTGATGGGCATCAGAACAATTTCTGGTCCACCTCCCAGCCTGTGCCGCTTGCTGAATTTTCGAGTCGCTGCCGTTATGGTGAATTCTGCCCCGAATCGGCAGATTGCATGGCCAAAGGCATGTCAGGACTCGGTGTCTACCATTCTTATCTCGAAAATGCCATATGGGTGTCAGGAATGTGGGGAATGGGTTCGTTGCTCTCAAAGCGGTTGATAAGTGATGTAATCGCGCTTGTTGTCCTGAAAATTACTTTGCTATTTTTTAATCGATAGATTCGAGATGTCACCGCAAATTGGTAGGGATTGGTTTGGAAGTCCATCGTCCCCGGCTTCTTCACCGCTAATCCGCATAATCGCAAAAATGTTGCCGTCGCTCCCGACATTTTCTAGTTTGCCTCGGGGTGTTGATGTTGATGCGTAGTTCGGTTGCTTTCAATGTGTTTTTCGCCCACCGGCAGATCTTGGAGGTTTGGCCGTGCCGTCTCATCTCATTATGCGTGATATGAGGCGCATTGTATGAACTATACTAAGGGACGGTTCGCAGCTCTAATGCCGGTGATTGTCGCCGCTGTCCCCGCGATGGCGTGTGTCGGCATGAGAGATGCCATTTCCCGATGCGCATGGGTGTTGGTGTCTTGATGCCGTATCCCTCTCGATTGAACGTTATTTAGATAGGTCCCACATTTTGTTGGTCTTGTTTGACCGCTTTGTCCTCCTCGAGGTCTTTTCTGTTGTTCTTTTTTACAATTTTCTGTTGCAATAGATGCTCGGGGTATGCCCTAGCGGTTATATTTTCACTCCAAGTCAAAATACTTGGAGCAAAAACATAGTTTCTGTAATTTTTTCCCTTTAATCCAAAATACTTAATTATCAAAAAAAAAAAAAAAAGACTATAAGTATCTATTTGAAGTATATACCTTAATATATTAGACATGGGATAGATATCAAATGACTATAGATTATACTATAGTTTTGTAAGTTTTATACTAATTTATACAATCTCAACTACCTAATTATAGAGTGAAGAAAAAGTAGAATATGTGACGGACAGGATTATTTTTTCAATAAATAACCTCCATCAATGGTAATACAAACTAAAGCCCATAATTAACCTATGGATTCTACAGAAATTTCGGTAGAGTCTCATCTACAACTGGACGAAAATCAAAAATATAACCTGCTCAAATACATCTTGTACAAGCACACATCTAACCAAAATAATCAATACAAAGCCTACGACACAATACACAGGATCACATAATCAGCCATCTCATCCATGGCTCCAATCACAGCATCCCCAACCACGGAACTGGACCTGGAGAGATGTCGTCTATGAAGAAACAAAATCCAGAAACATCAACACAAACGCGGAAGCATAACTAGATCATCAAAAACCTGCGGAAGCATAACAAAACCATAATATAACAATAAGCCACATCCATTCATGAGTGGCTGTTTACATTCTAATATGATAAGCATAACCCAATCTTCAAGCTTTGATGTCCAGCAACTCCCTTGAATGCAAGTCTCTCTCCTTGCTCTAACTAATTTGGCGCCAGCTAAGTGTTCTATCTGGAAGGAAAAATAGTAAGAGTGAGCATACTGCTCAGCAAATATAATCATACTCAATACTCGTAGGAAAATAATAGAACTGGAATGGGGGGATACAAGTAATCTCAATAATCATGAATCAGGAGAGGGAATAGGAAACATCTGGAATCACTGGATTCTCACGGTTATATCGATTAGGCATTATTCATTTTCATCATTATATCATCTTTGCGGACCCGGGCTAGTATGCCGTACTAACCAACAATAGAGAACGAAGAAAGGAATGTGTTCGCTAGACAATCTAAAGCCACGGCTACATTTTAGGTCTGCAGCACTCGACCATTGGTTGCATCTCCACTATGCAACACTCAATGAACGACTACATCTCCACTATGTAGCGTTCAACCAACACGCCCCATATTCCCCGGGGACCAGGGCAATCCTCGTTCTTCCATAGTAGTTTCCTAAAGCGTACCATGAATATCACCCGCTCCCATGAGCGACCAGAATACGTGGCCATGTATTCCTCGGGTCCACGCCGCGATGGACATGGTAAGCTAAAAAATACTACCCCTGTGAATCATGGTCCTAGTTTCAAGGTTAGTTTCCACACTTGGAGAGGGAAATCCACATTTGCCATACACATTCACAACTCAGGAAATCCCATTCCCATCACATACATCTCCATCCGGGAGATCATTCCATCACAATGCACAATGTGGATTCCCATCCATTTACTTGCTCGGTTCATAACTTTCTATGGGAGTTAATCCCCTTATTCTTAAATAATCATTTCAAGTTCATGAGGGATATTAGGATTTCTTACCTCTGATGATCACATATCAGCTTCGGCACATTGATACACATTTCGGAGCTTACATTACATTGAAACAATTTGACATCACTTTCATAACAGTTAAATGAGGGCAAAACATATACATTTCCCATTTCATCTTGAGTGAACAGTGTCAGGCTTCCTTTAGAGCATCCGGACGCCGCAAACGATTTGATACTTGTGAGATTGTACATCCGGTGGATACGTACGCACAATTGGGACACGATATTTCATATTTTGAGCTTGATTTAACATAATACGATGACAGAAGCATGCAATTTTTCCATTCATTTTCAGATGAACAGTAACAGGGGACTTTTAAAGCTCTCGGATGACATGAACGGGTCAAGTCTTTCGGAATCAGACATCCGGTCGATATATACATACAATTGGGATGCGATGATTCATATTCTAAAGTCATTTTAACATTTTATGAAGGTAAAAGCATGCAATCTCCCCTTGGGTCTCGGGTGAACAGTGTCAGCACCCGTTTAGAGGGCTCAGACGCCGTGAACGGGTCGAGACATGCGAAATCGAACCCGCGTCCGACATAAGTGCATAATTGGGACGTGGAGATTCACATTTTGAGGTCAATTTGATGATACACGGAAGGGAAACGGAAAATCCCCAATTTCGTGGGTTAGGGTTTTGGTGAAACCAAACCGAGTGGATCGGACACAATTCAGACAAATAACTACATATTCATTGAAAATTATTCATGGGCTACAACTTTTTCCCATTTTGGGTGGGTATCAGAATGATAATATCCGATGGAGAATGAGTAAAAATCACAAGATAACAATTAGTGAGTATGAGAACACTTGCCTCGACGTTCCCTACATTTTCTCCAACTAGCTTGAGCTCGGAATCGAACTCGAAGGCCTCCATTTTCCCCTCTTCTCCTTCGCGAGCTCCTCCTCTCACCGGGCTCCCACGGGTGCTACCGCTGCTCCACCGCGACTCTCAGCGGTCATCGCCTTGCACGGCCGCCACCGGCGTCGGGGCCGTCCGCCTCTCTCTCTCACCGATGAACCCTAACCCTCCCCCCTTCTCTCTCTCTTCGCAAATCCCCTTCTCTTCCCAAATCTGCCTCCCCTCCTTTTTAACTTTTATTATATATATATATATATATATATATATATATATAATATTATATATATTACGTTTTCTTTTAATCCCAAATTTAATTTGATACCCCAAACGATCGAGCGGGTACACTCCGGCACCGCCCAACAATTCCGAATATTCTCTCAAAATTTCATAATATTTATTTAATTTTTTTCTCACGCTCGAATTACCCAAAATAACCCAAATTAAATAAATAATTCTAATTTGATCCAATAAAAATAATTTCAGAATTTTGGGATGTTACATTCTTCCCCACTTACAGAAATTTCGTCCTCAAAATTTAACGAATATCAAATTTCTATAATCACAGGTAATCTTTCTCTCTTCCAGAAATCATCCCCTCAGACAACGATTATTCTAGGAACCTCAAGCATTTAATTGTTCTAATCCTTATCACAAAACAAATCCTTAACCTCTCAGAGCGGCTTAACCCAGACACTTACCGATTCTCTCAAGCATCGATACAAGGAAGACCTTATAAAGATCCCTAGATATTCCAAAAGCGACCTACAATCATGCCGGACATTCTTCCAATTCAATCCGATACTTCAAACGGACCAATGAACTTTCACTTCAATTTATTCCAAGCCTCGAAAGAATTCGATCACAGGGACCTCAACCTTATTTAGAAATCTCTGGCCCCTGGGCCCACAACGCTTACGCTGCGCTACTCTGATTACTACGATCCTAGGATAGCCATATCATAAAGATAAATCCCCCAATCATCCAATTACGCCACATTCAAAACTATAATCATAACGATCACCCAAAGAGTTGACATAACTTTAAATATTACCCAGAATTCTTAAAACTTCGATTACTTAGTAACCTCAAGATCCCATTGGCATATCAATGAGCCAACTGAACCAAATCTGAATACGTCTTCCATGGCTACAATAAGTGGGTCATTCTAATTGTCTTGAAATAGAACCACAAGGACTTCACATTCCATAAACCCGTAACTCCCATAAACGAATACGATTCTATCTCTCAACTAAGAACACGATATTCTATCACCCAATCATTTGGACTTACTAGCGATTCACCTTTTACATCTCCTATGAAAATTCAAAGACATGAAAATCTAACGACTCACAGCATCAATTGTCAACATTGATGTCTGCTTTCCTTAAAAGCACCGAGGTTCACCTTCCCATCCTCTAAACTGATCTGACCACGTGCAACACCATATGATCATCTTTCCTTTATGATACAACTATTCGGGCTCTTAAAACTTTTTTTAGATAATGGCTATCTTGAAAACGATACCCATAGGTTCTCAAATTGAAAACTTCAATGGCTAATTCCAACTTACAGATGGGGTAACTCTAATCATGAACTTCTCCCCCACTTATATCAAAGGTATCCACCTATCATGACGTGAGAGTAACATAGCCTTAACCTTTCTTAAAGTATCACATTCTACAATAACTTATCTGACCCATTAGGGGTCAACCCAAATGTCATTAATGTCACTTGACCCTTTTTCAGTCCTTGGAAACTACCGTTTAACTTTCGTTCTAACAATTACAAATCTCTCCTAACAATAACTTATCAGACCCATTAGGGGTCAACCCAAATGTCATTGCTTAAAATCTTATGAATCCCAAAATCATATTACTAAAGAGCCACAAGTTTAACAAGGCATTCCCTTAACAAAACTTGCACTCCTTTCACAATGGGGCATACGGATTATCAGTCGTTCTTAATCCATGACATGATCCTTAAACAAAGTGCACACACCCCTTATTCCTTTGAATTCATCAATGGAGTTGCCTCAACATGAACCCAGATATGGTCGAAAGACTCAACCCATAAAATTTCATGAAATGCCAACGATCTTACAAAACCCAAATAGCGTTTTTTGGACTTTATAGTGGCCATAGCCTCATCCTGAATACCGCTGGGGCTACCACTTCCATTGATTCACAATTAACACACTATGGACCCAATTTGATCTTAGAATTCATCAAGCCTTTACAACGGTCCATGTAATTCACCTATCTAATCACAAGGTCCGTTTATCAGGTCGTCAATCTCCAAGGTAACCCTGTTTTTTAAAATTCACAAACAACCTTATCGGTCCGTCTTATTTACCTCAAAAGTTCTGGAGTATTCCACAACAATACCAAAGCTGATACTTTCATGGCTTTGCATGGACCTCTCGACAATCATCGTTGATTTTGACACAACCTCGAATTATCGGTCAGTAGATAAGTCAACTCAATCTTCCTTCTATAATCATTCTAAGATAGTCACACGGCCGAAGCCTCTCAATGACCTCAAAATAACTTCTAGATGTGGTCGCACATACGAATGAGACTTAGCGCAGATTCTCATTAGATACTCTACAGGAAGGACGACATCAATCTCCTGATACCTCAATCAATTCAACTCATGCTTCAAATCCCACAACCTAATTGCCAGATGTTATCTTTTACCAATCCAACCATATTAGCACTGCAATTTTCCCACTGAACAATTATTAAGATCAGGTTAAGACTTAATACCTTAGCCGGCTCAAGTTCATACCCAAAATCGCACAATTCAATAGCAAGGCATAGTATGCTTACCCATATAATTCAGATCGACCTAACCAATCGGATCTACAAACCCAAGAAAATATCACAACCTCGATACTATCTGTATCAAACTTAGATCCTAGTTTCAAAGTCTCCTCGGAAAAGCATTTGTCCAAGATTCATCCATGAACAGCGACTTTGATATATCCTTTGCCCTTCCGAATACTAGGTCACCTTTGTCATTACTACCAAGCCTAGGTTCTCCCAATTACACATTATTCAAAACACAATCGCGACATGGGTTTGGAATCCCCAAAACGACATCAGGCTACAATATCAAACCCAAGAGCCTTATCACGACAGATAACACTTAACACCTTGAATTAATACCTTGAAACCCTAATTTAAGCACCAGACCTCTACACCGTCCGTCCTTAAATAAGGACATCCCTAAATCTTACAATCAAACCAACCATTATTGAAACATGCTCCTGAGAGTCTCATCAAAACAAAGTATTCATCCTTAAAGCTTCCATAAGCACATAGAACAATACCTCTTAATCCTCAAGACCCATGATCTCTTTCACGTCAACTAACCGAGGTCAACTTCACTTTCTATCTAACCTGGGTCACATGCCTTATCTTTTACAAGACATGGTATCACGTTTACTAGGCTGATCAAGCAACCCTTCTTAACAAATTAATAACCTAAGGACTTCAATTCATAGCTGATCAAACTTAAACCTCAAATCGAGATTAATTAACCAAGGCCTAAAATAAACACTGATCAATTCAAGAACCCAATTGATACCAATCAAATTCCAACACTAAGGTGTCTCTACACACTATCTTCCTCTCGACCCTACAACCAATCACGAATATTAGTAGTCCCCATCTAAGAGCCATTACTAATATTTCCTTAAGACCGAGACATTTTGCGTTAAGTCACTCCTAACTTAGTGCTAGCCTAAATCATTAGGATTGGGGTAACCAAAACTACCTGTGAAGTTTCGGGTTTAAGGGCATGGTAGTTAAGAAATAATCGTCGTCTTGGTAATTAATAATAGACCGATTGAGCAATGTGGGATGTGTATCTGGTGAAAAGTTGGGAAATAATTCAGAATTTCTCCTACTGAGGTGCAGGGCCAGCAGTTTGCACCCGCTGGCCGCTCGAGCTCAGCTCCTGCCGAAAAACCAGTAGTGAGCCCGCCCGCTGGACGCTCGAGCCGCGCTCGAGGGGAAAAACCAGTAGCAAGCTCGCCTGCTGACCGCTCGAGCGCAGCTCGAGCGGTGGCGTGGTATAAATATGCGTCCTGCCTTCTCCTCATCGTTTTTCGCATGAGTTAGGGTTTGTAGTGAGAGAGAGGGGCGATTCTAGAGAGAGAAGAAGGGAGAATGAGGCCCGGGAGTCCAAATCCGTCCGAGAGTCAGTTATTAAAGTGAAAGCATGCGTCGAGGTAAGTGTTCTCATACCCACTAACTTTCCTCTTTCGTTAGTTTTTGTTGATTATCGGGTATTTTCGTCTTGATATCCACCCGTAACTTGCAAAATGTAGTACCCGTGTCTTGAGACCAAGGATGGTATGGTTTGTTGGTCGATTTGCTCATCGATTCGTCCGGTGGAGCTTCGTCAAACCCTAAACCATGAGATTTTGGGGGTTTCCCATTTTCCACCCATGAATCGTTACATTGACTTCAAAATATGAATCCCCACATCCCTATTGTGTTTATACGTTGGCCGCGCGAGAAATTTCGCACGTTATGACCCATTCGCGGCCTCCGAGTCCTCTAAGTTACTGTTCATCCGTGAGTAAATTGTGAAATTGCTCATTTTGCTCCTATATAATTGTGATGAAACTTATGTTATGTGTTGATGTGAAAGTATAAGTTTTGAACTATATAATTGTGCATCGGAAGCATGAGAACGTGTCCCGAGGGCTTCTAAGGTGGTGGTTGTTCACCGAAGGTAAGGAATTTCAAACTCCTTGTGAACTTGAACTAAATTGTGATGAAAGTTAATTCCAAAGAAGGAGTAAAGTCACTTAAGTAAATGGAGGGAGACCCACTAGGTATGTTGTGGTGAACGTGATCTCCTGGATGGAGACGTATGATGGGAATGGAATTTCCCAGTTTGTGTATAAGTGTGCCGAGTAGTGGGTCCTCCCTCCCGGGAAGTTGAACCTTGAAACTAGGACCATGGTTGATAGGGGTGGTGTCTCTAGTTTTCCATGTACGTCATGGTGGGAATCCAATGAATACTCCGGCCACCCTTGTGGGTGGGTGATGTTCATGGCACGTTCTAGGACACTACGGTGAAAGAACGAGGATTGCCACTGGTCCCCCGGGGTGTGGGGCATGTCATTTGAACGCTACATAGCGAGATGTGGTCGTTCGTTGATTGTTGAATGGATGCAACCAGGGGTCGAGTGCTGCCGACCTAAAAATGCAGCCATGGCTTTAGAATGTGTAGCGAACACATTCCTTTCCTCGTTCTCTCGCTTCATTGGCTAGTACGATCTACTGGCTCCAGGGTCCGCAAAGATAAATGTTGGAATAAAGATGAATAAAGTGAATCGGACAATCTCAAGTATTTTTCTCCCTCTTGTGTTCCCTTGTACTGTCCCTGTGTTCTTTCTTTTCAGTACCGTTACCTGTTGTTAGTTAGTAGTGTATGATTTCATTTGTTGGGCTTTATGCTCACCCTTGCTTTATATTTTTTAGATGAGAACGCCTTAATGCCTGATGAGGCCGTGTAGATCCTAGAAGCTCAGTAGCAAGCTGTTTTGCGTGCAGGGCTCAAGATTTGGACTTAGACTGATTAGATGTATGACATGGATCTATTTTGGGTTTGGCTTTTGTAACTAATAAAACTTGTATGGAGATATCTTATGATAGTTGATGGATGACATGTATATGTATTACCTGCTGTGTATTATGGTCCTTATATGCTTCCGCAGGTCTTGCCTTATGGTGAGTTTGAGGTTCCTAGTTGGCATCCTTCTTTGCCGGTGTCGTCTGGATCACGTCGCCGGAGCCACCTCGGTTGTCGTGGCATTGGATCCTATGTGGTTGTCATTGGACTATATGGATTTTGTTGAGAATTTCTTTGGATTATTGTGCAGGGTTGTATTTCATGTGTTTGTATTTTAAAAATGTCCAATTTACAGATGAAACTCTACCCAATTTTCTGTAGAAATTTATTATTATCATATTGCCTGCTTGTCTTTATCTTTTTGATGGAGGTTATTCGATGGAGAATAATCTGGTCCATCACAATTGGTATCAGAGAGGGGATGCCTTAGGATGGATCTGAAGTTATGCGGAAGCCTAGGGTATCGTAGGTTGGGATCGAATGACGGATTATAGGACGACCTACTTGAGTATAGGTTCTCTTAAATTGCGTATGTGTTTAGCATGTCGAAGGATTTTGTAGTAAGGATCTAACCTTTGACTCAATCTGTTATTATTTCTTTTTCAATGAGGATTTCTAAAGTTGACCATGCCGCCCAGACGTCGGAATATGTCAAGGGATAATCCACCTCGAGACCGAGAGGTAGAGTACCTTAATTTGTTGGGGCGTCTTACAAATCTTATAGAGAACATGGAGCAGTGAAACCTTGCCCCTGTTCCTGTTCCTGTTCCTGTTCCTGATCCGACTCCTGTCTAGGCTCCTGATAATCTGGGGCCATTTGTTTATGACCGCTTCGTTCAGGAGCGGGTGCCAGCATTTCTGGGGGAGCCCGACACGATGAAGGCCGATTCTTGGCTTGAGAGCTTGAAGAGGGTATTTCCTGTGATTAGATGCCCCGAGGAGGATCAAGTATTGTACACGTCTTACCGGTTGCAGGGTGAGGCACATCACTGGTGGTTGATGAAGAAAAGAGCTCTTGGGGTACCGAAAACCAAAATTACTTGAAAAATATTTGAGGATGCATTCCTCGAGAAGTACTTTCCTCATAGCCTCTGTGTTCAGAAAGAGGAGGAGTTCTTCAAGCTAAGGCAAGGCAACCGGTCTGTGGCAGAATATGATGCTAAGTTTTCAAAGTTGTCTCGATTTGCCCCATTCCTGGTGGATGACGAGGAAAGAAAGGCTAGGAAGTTCTTGTCGGGCTTGCGGGATGATATGCGTAAGCATTTGGTGACCCACAAATTGACTACTTATGCTGAGATTCTAGATCGGGCTTTGATCTATGAGCAAGAGCATGCCAAAGAGGAGTATTTCAGGAAGAGGTCATCGAGTAAAAGTGGGTCAAGTTTTGGCTCCGGGGCTAGTTCAGGAGGATCGTTTAAGAAGTCGAAACAGCTAGTTTCCGGCCAGAAGAGTGGCCAGACTTCATCATCTTCTCAAGCTTCGGTGGGTTTTTGTAGGCGCTGTGGAAGGGTGCATGAAGGTAAACCGTGTCCTTTCTTGACGGGTGCCTGTTTCACTTGCGGTCAGGTGGGGCATAGGGCAAGGGAGTGCCCTCGGGCTTTGGGGGTCCGAGTTCCGAAGCCGGCGGTCCAGGTTAAAGTTTTTGCAGCTTCTACTAGTGAGGCCAGAGCTTCAGTTGAGGTGGTGAAATGTATACTTCCTGTTTGTGGTATTTCTTGTTCAGTGCTTTTTGATTCTGGGTCCACCCATTCATTTCTTTCTCCCCAATTGGCTTGCAGTATTACACCCTCTCCCGTGACACTTGATTTTTCTTTGGTCGTGGCTACGCCCACGGGGTCTTCCATTGTGACCGATGTAGCCTACTTTGGGTGTATTGTGGAGGTGAAGGGATTTTCCTTAGTGGCTGATTTGGTTCTGCTAGATATGCGTGATTTTGATGTTATTTTAGGTATGGATTGACTGTCCAAATATCACGCAACTATTGATTACTTCCACAAAAGGGTGGACTTCGCCCTTCCAGATTGTGACCCCTTTTATATTCAGGGGGTGCGGAGGGTGGAGCAGTCTCATTTTATTTCTACTCTGCAGTTCGCCACTTGTTGAGTAGTGGGTGTGAAGCCTTTTTGGCTTATGTTAGTGTGGTGGAGAGTCGGGGATTGCCCGTGTCAGACATCCCGATGGTTTGTGAATTTGAGGATGTGTTCCCCGACAAGTTGTCTACCCTACCACCACGTCGTGAGATTGATTTTGGGATTGACCTCGAGCTGGGGTCGACACCCATATCGAAGGCCCTCTACCGTATGGCTCCTGCTGAGCTAAAGGAGTTAAAACAGCAGTTGCAAGATTTGCTCGATTCGGGTTTTATTAGACCTAGTGTATGCCGTGGGGTGCTCCGGTTCTTTTTGTTAAAAAGAAGGATGGAGCCTTAAGGTTATTTATAGACTACCGCGAGCTGAATAAAATCACGATAAAAAACAAGTATCGTCTTCCGCGGATTGATGATCTCTTTGATCAGTTACAGGGATCTTCAGTGTATTCTAAGATTGATCTTCAGTCAGGGTATCATCAGCTTCGCATTAAAGAAAGGGATATTGCTAAGACGATCTTTCGAACAAGATATGGTCACTATGAGTTCTTAGTGATGCCGTTCGGATTGACTAATGCACCAGCTGTGTTTATGGACCTGATGAACCGAGTCTTTCAGCCGTTCTTGGATAAGTTTGTCGTGGTTTTCATAGATGACATTCTAATTTATTCCAAAGATTACTCCGAGCATGAGGAGCACTTGAGGCTTGTGCTGCAGACCCTTCAGGAGCATCGGTTGTTTGCAAAGTTTAAGAAATGTGAGTTTTGGCTCGGTGAAGTGGTGTTTCTAGGCCACATAATTTCTGGAGGAGGTGTCTTGGTTGATCCACAGAAAATTGAAGCGATAGTCAATTGGAGTCAACCGACGACCATGTTAGAAGTCCGAAGCTTTTCGGGGATGACCAGTTATTATCGTCGTTTCATGGAAAATTTCTCTCGGATTGCCTTACCTCTCACTCGTTTGACGAAGAAGGAGGTAGACTTTATTTGGACCGAGGAATGTGATCGAAGTTTCTAGGAGCTAAAAGATCGGTTGACATCAGCCCCAATCCTGACTCTTCCCGATGGTACGGGTGGATTTGAGGTGTATTGTGATGCATCTATGTTGGGGCTCGGTTGTGTTCTTATGCAGAGGGGGAAAGTAGTTGCTTATGGGTCTCGGCAGTTGAAGACTCATGAGAAGAACTACCCGACCCATGATTTAAAGCTAGCCGCTGTGGTTTTTGCCTTGAAGATCTGGAAGCATTATCTTTATGGTGAGAAATTTCTTATGTATTCTGACCACAAAAGCCACAAGTATTTATTTTCGCAGAAAGAGTTGAATATGAGGCAGCGGCATTGGATTGAGTTCCTCAAGGACTATGATTGTGAGATTCAATACCGACCTGGGAAAGCAAACATGGTCGCGGATGCGTTGAGTTGTCGAACCTGTTGGGTGGCATCCCTCTGATTAGCGCGCATTGGAGCTGTGCTTGATCGCTAAAGTCATGTCATATCCAGCATTATGTCAAGGGTAACCATATGATGTTATCCTTTCTTCAGGTGCAGCCCGAGATCCTTCAAAGGATCAAGGAAGGGCAGGTGTGTGACCCATTTTTGATGGATATTGCGAGAGATCTTGATAGAGACTCTCGAGCCGATTTCGATGTGCGTTCCGATGGGATTTTGAGGTTTCGGGAGCTCTTGTGCGTGCTGGATGTTGAGGATCT
The DNA here is from genome assembly GCA_033239525.1 of Nepenthes gracilis. Taxonomy (NCBI): domain Eukaryota; kingdom Viridiplantae; phylum Streptophyta; class Magnoliopsida; order Caryophyllales; family Nepenthaceae; genus Nepenthes; species Nepenthes gracilis. The sequence continues at coordinate 55,232 of BSYO01000041.1, read as the reverse complement.
GAAGGAGGAGATTATGAAGGAAGCGCATAGAACCCGATATACAATTCATCCTGGCATAAATAAAATGTACCAAGATCTGAGGAAAATGTTTTGGTGGAGGAACATGCGGAGAGAGATTATGGCCTTTTTAATCCTTGTATTGTTTGTCAGCAGTTGAAGGCTGAGAGAAGGAAGCCTTCAAGGTTGTTGCAGCCTTTGCCTATTCCCTGCTGGAAGTGGGAGGATATTTCAATGGACTTTGTATTTGGATTGCCTAGAACTTCGAGAAATCATGATGCAATTTGGGTCATTGTGGACTGATTGATGAAATCTACTCATTTTATAGCCATTCGGACTACATTCTCCCGTGATCATCTGGCACGGTTGTACATCAACGAAATCGTGAGGTTGCACGGTGTGCCAGCATCTATTGTGTCTAATCGTGACCCACGGTTTGCCTCTAAATTCTGGGTGAGTTTGCATCACGAATTAGGGACGAGCCTGAAATTTAGTATGGCGTACCATCCTCAGACCGATGGTCAGTCTGAGCGAACAATTCAGATACTGGAGGACATGCTTCGAGCTTCGGTGTTGGAGTTCCAAGGGAATTAGGATGATCACTTGGCACTCGCCGAATTCGCCAACAACAATAGCTTCCAGGCAAGTATTGGTATGGCTCTCTTCGAGGCACTTTATGGTAGGAAGTGCCGACCTCCCATTCATTAGGAAGAGATCGGGACCAAGACGATTCTGGGCCTAGACATTGTTCGGGAGACATTGGATAAAATCGCTGTTGTTTTTGAAAAGTTAAAGGTTGCCCAGAGCCGACAGAAAAGTTATGCTGATAAAAGGAGGTCCGAGCTTAGATTCGAGGTTGGAGATTTTGTCTTCCTCAAGGTATCGTCATGGAAAGGAATTTCCAGGTTTGGTGTTAAGGGGAAATTGAAGTCGCGTTTTATTGGGCCACTTGAGATCCTTGAGCGGGTTGGTGAAGTAGCCTATCGTTTAGCTTTACCCCTGAGCTTGGCCGATGCATAATGTTTTCCATGTTTCGATGTTAAGGAAATACATTTATGATCCATCTCATGTGATCGATTTTGGTTCTTTGGCTATCGATAGAGATTTACGTTATCTTGAGGAGCCTGTGGAAATCTTTGATCGAAGGGAACAAGTCTTGCGATCAAAAGTCATTCCTCTCATAAAGGTTTTGTGGAGGAACCATTCAAGCGAGGAAGCGACATGGGAAAGAGAGGACGAAATGCGGGAAAGACATCCTTATTTGTTTTACGGTAAGTGAACTAAATTAATCTTTTAGATTCGTTAAAAATTTTGAGGACGAAATTTTATTAGGGGGGAGAGTTGTGAAGTTCTGGGTTTAAGGGCATGGTAGTTAAGGAATAATCGTTGTCTTAGTAATTAATAATAGACCGATTGAACAATGTGGGGAGGTGTATCTGGTGAAAAGTTGGAAAATAATTCAGAATTTCTCTTGCTGAGGTGCGGGGCCAGTAGTTTGCGCCCGCTGGCCGCACGAGCTCAGCTCGAGCCGAAAAACTAGTAGCGAGCCCGCCCGCTGGCCGCTCGAGCTGCGCTTGAGCGGAAAAACCAGTAGCGTGGCCGCCTGCTGCCTGCTCGAGCCGCGCTCGAGCGGTGGCGCGGTATAAATACTTTTTTTTTTTTGGTAAGTAAGTGATTTGGATTTATGAGAGAAAAAAATTACAAGTAAGGATTTATCACCAAGTGTTTTTCCGACTTGGGGATAAACCAAAAAGATAGGGCATGCCACTGAGCACTTAGATACAACCAATGATACCAACTAAAGGACAAAATTGGTAATCATACAACACAAGTGAATTACTCAAAAGCAATTCCTAGACAAATTAAACCCATTCCCGAGGCAAAATCAAAAGGCCAAAGACCATGAAATGGCACAAGCACCTTCACGGCTTTTTAGCACCATCAACCTACGGCCATCCACCACAGACAAGATGAATTGCAAATTCAAAGACCGGAGCATCAGAATCGACGTATCAGGCCAAATTCATCGATGATCTTTCACCAAGCTGCCCGACCAAAGCGGCATCATGCAACTCAATAGCTACACGCCCATTATCAGCACTAGCGATAAGCAAACCAGAAGAATGAGCCTTGGTATCAAAATACAGCACATGCTTCACTCTTGTCATCACACAGCACTACACCAACACAAGACAGCGGCTCACATCAAGAGCAACGTGAACTCCTGCATCAGTAGCTACCCACATCAAAATTAGCATCAGCATATCATACCGTGGGCCTCGTCACACACGGTGCGGAGGCGCAACGTGGATTGAACAGCAAAGCCATTCGGGCTCACAACAAGCCAATGGGCATCAGCACAGCCCACAAACAGCAAAAAACAACACCCAATCCCTGCATCCCGAGAGCTGGTTCTTGTAATACTCAATGACAGAGAGAACAATCTTCAACATTCAAACAAGAATGGGACCATCATTCAAAGATAGGAGCTGCATCCTGATCATCCAACCGGATCGAGGACTAATCCGGCATCCACATTCAAGCAGAGGGACCTAGCCCATCTCAAGACCCTACAGCAACCCATGCATCACCGCCTTACTCCATTCTTCAAAATTGGCCTCGGATCAAAGCCACGGCGAAGATATGCAAACCCGGCCCTATGGGCTTGGTCATCATCCTCAAAGCATCACCAATCACCGCCCCGCCCAAAAGGATCAGCCATTAAAGGATTAGCATCCTTTGCAATCCCAATGAAGCGCTTCAAAATAGCATCAAAGAATGGCCCCGGGCCTTCGATACTTGTGGGGGCAAGGCAAGACCAACAAATTGAAACAACACCTAACCTCCTACCATTTGTAGCATTGCAAAACAATGACACAAAGCAGGCAATTGCAACATCACCAACCGATGTCATCGAGACAAAGCAGGCGTAGAGAAACCTACAGCCCCACAAAACTTGCATTAAAAGCCGGACAACAGCACCACATCTCACCGCAATTAGCGGCGACACAAGGACAAAGAGTTCCACTCGTCCAAACAAAGAACAGCAAGGACCAACTACAGCCTTAATAAAGCTATTGCAAATATACAACAAAGACAAACGCATAGATTACCGACCATAGCAGTCAAAAAACTGCTACTCACTTTGTAACCCAAGAGGTAACCATTAGCGAGCTTCAATGCAGCAACCAGAGCCCCACCGCAGCAGGAAGGATCACAGCCAACCCGAGGTACCACAGCCCCACTCTTGAGACCAACGCCCCACTATCACCGAGACTAGCACGCGGAGACCCCCAATCCAAATCCACCGGGCCAGGCGACACAAGGCGGGCGCAGAGCCGGGACAATGGACCTAAGGAAACGGCAAATCCAACACCAAAGCTGAGTAGAGTCTCGGACGGAAGTAGAAATCTAAACGGGCAAGACGCATCGAGGCGAGGTCTTGGCATCTGAATCCCAAAATGAGTCAAGGATCATCACGGTGAAACCCCGAGGACCACGAGAGGACCTCGGTGGACTTGGGCCGAATCGGGCGGAAATCGAGGCTTCACCGAAGACGAAACCACAGAGGACCCCGCAATCCGTCCGGTTAGGGCAGAGCAAGCATGGATGCGCCCAAAATCAAAGACGAAATTTGGATTCGAAAATGGAAAAACGGAGAGAATCTTTTCTTGAAGCCCAAAGAGAGCGAAGGATGAGGATTAGACGGAGGGGACGGCCGGCGAGGCAACTGGGGACCCGGCCGTGGCCGTGGCCGTGGCTGGCGCCCGTGCCGCCCGGCCAGGATGAGGAACATACTGCGAAGGCGCGGCGGAAATTTCAAAACGAGATTTAAAAATCAAATTCTAGAGAGAAGGAGGAGAACTTCTCGCTAGAGCAACAACAACGGCGCGGTATAAATACGTGTCCTGCCTTCTCCTTGTCATTTTTCGCACGAGTTAGGGTTTGTAGTGAGAGAGAGAGGAGCGATTCTAGAGAGAGAAGAAGGGAGAACGAGGCCCGGGAGTCCAAATCCGTCCGAGAGCCAGTTATTAAAGTGAAAGCACGTGTCGAGGCAAGTGTTCTCATATCCACTAACTTTCCTCTTTCATTGGTTTTTGTTGATTATCGGGTATTTTCATCTCGATACCCACCCGTAACTTGGAAAATGTAGTACCCGTGTCTTGAGACCAAGGATGGTACAGTTTGTTGGTCGATTTGCTCACCGATTCGTCCGGTGGAGCTTCGTCAAACCCTAAACCATGAGATTTTGGGGGTTTCCCGTTTTCCACCCGTGAATCGTTACATTGACTTCAAAATATGAATCCCCACGTCCCTATTATGTTTCTATGTTGGCCGCGCGAGAAATTTCGCACGTTATGACCCATTCGCGGCCTCCGAGTCCTCTAAGTTACTGTTCATCCGTGAGTAAATTGTGAAATTGCTCATTTTGCTCCTATATAATTGTGATGAAACTTATGTTATGTGTTGATGTGAAAGTATAAGTTTCGAACTATATAATTGTGCATCGGAAGCATGAGAACGTGTCCCGGGGGCTTCTAAGGTGGTGGTTGTCCACCGGAGGTAAGGAATTTCAAACTCCTTGTGAACTTGAACTAAATTGTGATGAAAGTTAATTCTAAAGAAGGAATAAAGTCACGTAAGTAAATGGAGGGAGACCCACTAGGTATGTTGTGGTGAATGTGATCTCCTAGATGGAGACGTATGATGGGAATGGAATTTCCCAGTTTGTGTATGAGTGTGCCGAGTAGTGGGGCCTCCCTCCCGGGAAGTTGAACCTTGAAACTAGGACCATGGTTGATAGGGGTGGTGTCTCTAGTTTGCCATGTACGTCATGGTGGGAATCCAATGAATACTCCGGCCACCCTTGTGGGTGGATGATGTTCATGGCACGTTCTAGGACACTACTGCAAAAGAACGAGGATTGCCCTGGTCCTCGGGGGTGTGGGGCATGTCTCTTGAACGCTACATAGCGAGATGTAGTCGTTCGTTGATTGTTGAATTTATAGAATGGTACCATCTAGAGTTGAGCCCATGACTTAATTTGACTCAACACGGGAAAACTTACCGGGTCCAGACATAGTAAGGATTGACAGACTGAGAGCTCTTTCTTGATTCTATGGTTGGTGGTGCATGATCGTTCTTAGTTGGTGGAGCGATTTGTCTTGTTAATTTCATTAACAAATAAGACCTCAGCCTACTATCTGGCCATGTGGAGCTATCCCTCCATAGCTAGCTTCATAGAGAGACTATGGCCATCAAGGCCACAGAAGTTGGAGGCAATAATAGGTCTGAGATGCCCTTAGATGTTCTGGGCTCCACGTGTGCTACAATGATGTATTTAATGATTTATAGCCATGGCCAACAGACCCGGATAATCTTTGAAATTTCATCATGATGGGGACAGATCATTGCAATTGTTGGTCTTCAACGAGGAATTCCTGGAAAGCACGAGTCATCAACTTGCGTTGACTACGTACTTGCCCTTTGTACACACCACCCGTCACTCCTACTGATTGAATGGTTCGGTGAAGTGTTCAGATTCCGACAACGTGGGTGGTTTCCTACCGGCAATGTCACGAGAAGCCCACTAAACCTTTCATTTAGGGGAAGGAGAAGTCGTAACAAGATTTCCGTAGGTGAACCTGTGGAAGGATCATTGTCAAAAATTGCTAAGTAGAGCGACCTATGGACATGTTGAAATAAATCGTCAGGGATGTGGTGCCTAATGTGGCACAGTACCCTCGACTGTCGACCCAGCCCATGCCATATAATCTGCTCCAAGAGCAACAATGGGCGTACCGGGTTAGGCTTGGAACAAGAATGAACCCCGGTGCGGATTGCGCCATGGAACAGTAACATAGCATGCGTTGCCTTGCCACCGGATGCTCGGTGAGTGAGGTGGCAACCTGTCGTAACTGAATGACTCTCAGCAACAGATATCTTAGCCCTCGCATGACTGATGAACATAGTGAAATGAGATACTTGGTGTGAATTGTAGAATCCAATGAACCATCGAGTCTTTGAACGCAAGTTGCGCTGAAAGCCTCTAGGTTGAGGGCACGTCTGCTTGGGCATCACACATAGCGTCGCCCCCAACCAAGCCATTGTGTCTCTGTAAGCTAGGTTGGAGTGGAGAGTGGCCTCCCATGTGTTGTTATGCGGTTGGCCTAAAATCGGAGCTTGGCAACTATGCCACAACATTCAGTGGTTGACAAGGTGAAGGCCAAGGTTGCATCGCCTCGCACTTGACACGTCACCTGTGAAGATCGCATGTCCTCGCCGCAACATCCGTACGGCACCAATGTAGTGACCCCAGGTCAAGCGGGGCTACCCGCTGAGTTTAAGCATATCAATACGTGGAGGAAAAGAAACTTAAAAGGATTCCACTAGTAACGGCGAGTGAACTAGAAAGTTTCCAACTTGAGAATCAGGCAGCTCTGTTGTCTAAATTGTAGTATGGAGAAGCATCCTTCGTGACAAATTGTGCCTAAACCCCTTGGAAAGGGGCACTAGAGAGGGTGAGAGCCTCGTCATTCCCGGACCCTATCACACCCCGAGGCATTATTTTTTGGTTTTGAGGCCCAAAGCGATACTAACTGGCAAATTGTTCCTTTGACTTGGGTATACGGGCAAAAGACTAATCGAACCATCGAGTAGCTAGTTCCCTCCGAAGTTTCCCTTAGGATAGCTGGAGTTGGAATGCGTGTTCTGTTGGGTAATGCCAATGATTAGAGGCATCAGGGGCGCAACGCCCTCGACCTATTCTCAACCTTTAAATACGTAGGACGGTGCGGTTGCAACATTGAGCTACGACAAGGAATAGAGAGCTCCAAGTGGGCCATTTTTGGTAAGTAGAACTTACGATGCGGGATGAACCGTAGCCGGGTTATGGTACCGGATGCGTGCTAACCTTGATCCCACAAAGGGTGTTGGTCGATTAAGACAACAGGATGATGGTCATGGAAGTCAAAATCTGCTAAGGAGTGTGTAACAACTTGCCTGCCGAATCAACTAGCCTAAAAAATGGATTGTTCTTAAGCATGCAACGAACAACATGCCGTTGGGGCAAGTGCTAGGCCCCGATGAGTAGGAGGGCGCAGCGGTCACCACAAAACCTATGGCCCGAGCAAGGGCAGAGTGGCCATTGGTGAGGATCTTCGTGGTAGTCACAAATATTTAAATGAGAACATTGAAGGCCGAAGAGGGGAAAGGTTCCTTGTGAACGACACTTGCAGATGAGATAGTCGATCCTAAGAGATGGGGGAAGCCTGTTCGACAGTGCGCTAGTGCGAGCTTTGAAAAGGACTCAGGTTAAAATTCCAAAACCGGGACATGGTAGTTGATAGCAACGTTACGGAGTCTGGAGACATCACCGGTGGGGTCGGGAAGAGCTATCTTTTCTGTTTAACAGCTTGCCCACCCTAGATACAGATAAGCCAGAGGTAGAGTCCAGTGACTGAAAGAGCACCACATGTCGTGTGGTGTCTGGTATGCTCCCGACGCCACCTGAAAATCTTGAGGACGGAGTGTTGACCACGCCCGATCGCACTCATAACCACATCAACTATCCAAGGTGAACAGCCTCTGGTCGATGGAATAATGTAGGCAAGGGTAGTCGGAAAAATGGATTCACAACTTTGGAAAAGGATTGGCTCTAAGGGATGGGCACGAGGCTCCCAGTCCCAAACCCATCGGCTGTTGATGGACTGCTCGAGCTACCTCTATGGTGAGAGTAGGTCATAGTGTGCCATCCGGGGGACAGACTGGGAACGACTCCCTCAGGGGCCTTCTCTGGCATCAAACAGCCGACTCAAAACTAGTACGCACAAGGAAAATCTGATTGTTTAATTAAAACAAAGTATTACGATGGACCCTTAGGATGCTAATGTAATGTCATTTCTGCTCAGTACTTTGAATATCAAAGTGAAGAAATTCAACCAAGCATAGGTAAACGGCGGGAGTAACTATCACTCCCTTAAGGTATCCAATTGTCTCGTCATCTAATTAGTGATGGGCAGGAATAGATTAATGAGATTCCCACTATCCTTGTCTACTATCCAGCGAAACCACATCCAAGGGAATGGGCTTGGCATAATTAGAAGGTAAAGAGACCCTATTGAACTTGATTCTAGTCCGACTTTGTGAAATGACTTGAGAGCTCTATGATAAGTGGGAACCCTTGGGAAAAAGTAAAATACCACCACTTTTAACATTATTTTACTTACTCTATGAGTTAGAGGGGGGCATGGCCCCTCTTTTGGACCCAAGGTGTGACGGACCCGATTATTCTCCATTGAATAACCTCCGTCAATGGCAACACAACCAAAGTCTATAATTAATACTTATGGATTCTACAGAAAATTCGACAGAGTTTCCTCTACAACTGGACGAAAATAAAAAATACAACATGTTTCAATATCCCCTGCAACAAGCACACAACTAATCAAAAGGCTTAACACAAAGCCTACAACACACCACACAGGATCACACATCTGTCATATCATCCATGGCTCCAATACAGTACACTACCTACTATACCGGATCTAGAGAGATGCCATCTAATGAAACCAAACTCAAAACATATATATACAAACGCGGAAGCGTAACTAAATCATCAAAAATGCTCAACCCCGAGTGGCCGTCCGCAATCCGATCCAACTCTATGCCCCGATCTTCTAATCACACGCCGTCCAGCCAATCACATTTGGCAAGCCTCTCCTTGCTCTAACCAATCCGACGCCGGCTAAGTTTTCTCATCTGAAAGGAAAACAACAACAGCAAGAGTGAGCTAACAGCTCAGCAAATATAATCATAAACACTCCTCCAAGACATGTACAAGAAGTGAAACAGGTGAAGGAAACACATACTCTCCATAATCAAGAAATAGGAGAGGGAACAGGAACAACTGGGATCACTTGATTCCTACCGTTCTCACGATTACACTGATTGGTCACCATTCAGATTCATTTGATTCTCACGGTTTTCATGATTACATCTTGGATCACGGGATTCACATGGTTCACATCTTGAATATTATTCATTTTCGTTATTACATCATCTTTGCGGACCCCGGCTAGTGGACCGTACTAGCCAATGATGCGAGAGAACGAGGACAGGAATGTGTTCGCTACACATTCTAAAGCCACGGCTACTATTTTAGGTCGGTAGTACACGACCCTCGTTTGCATCCATGCAACAATCATCATGCATTTACTACATCTCAATATGTAGCGTCGACAGACACACCCACACCCTCGGGGTCGGGGCAATCCTCGTTCTTCCACAGTAGTTTCCTAAAGCGTACCACAGACATCACCCGCTCCCACGAGCGGCCGGAATACGTGGCCAAGTATTCCTCGGGTTCACACCGCGATTGACATGGTATACTAAAGAATACTACCCATACGACTCAGGGTCCTAGTTTCAAGATTAGGTTCAACACTTGGAGAGGGAAACCCACATTTGCCACACACAATCACATCTCGGGAAATCTCATTCCCATCACAAGATCTCCAACCGGGAGGTCATCTCATCACACACATCTCCATCCAGGAGATTATATCATCACAAGCACAATGTGGATTCCCTTCCATTCACGTCACAATTCACAATATCCAATGGGACCCAATTCCCTTAATCACAACAAATCATCCCAAGTTCATAATAGAAATTAGATTTCATACCTCAAACGATCACAAGTCACTTTGGAACCTCCGAGACTCATTCCCCTGCCTCCAGCACACGGATTCACATTCGGGGTTTACATTTACGTTTAAACATTAAATGTTATATCAATAACAATTATGGAAGCATAACACTTATATTTCTCATTTCATTTTCGATGAACGATAACGAGATTTCCTTTTGAACGCCGGGCGCGCTGCGGTTCAATACTTGGAAATTAGACGTCCGGTGGATTTCGTACACACTTGATACGGGATTCCACATTTGGGTTTGATTTAACTTATCACGAGGTGGAAGTATGCAACTTCCCATTCATTTTCGGATTATCCACAACAGGGGAACTTTTAAGGCTCTGGATGCCACGAACGGGTCAAATCTTGCGGGATTCGGCATCCGGTCGATATATACACACAATTGGGACATGGGGATTTATATTCTAGAGTCGTTCCATCATTTTACGAAGGTGACAACGCGCAATTATCATCTCCGGTCTTGGGTGAACAGTAACAGCGCCCGTTTAGAGGGCCCGGACGCTGCGAACGGGTAAAAACGTGCGAGATCGGACCCACGGCCGATATATATGCATCAATGGGACGTGGGGATTCACATTTTGGGGTCAATTTCATGATACACGGCCGAAAAACGGGAAATCCCCAAAATCCCGTGGGTTAGAATTTCGGTGAAACCAAACCGGGCGAATCGGACACCATTCGAGCAACTAACTACATTTTCCTTAGCCCATACTCATGGGTTTCAAGATTCTAACGTTCACCGTGGGTGTCGACACAAAATGCCCAATGAAAATACATAAAACATCGAAAGAGAACGAGAAGTGGGTATGAGAACATTTGCCTCGACGCGTGCTTTCACCTTTATACCAGGCTCTTGGACGGAATCGGACTCCCGGGCCTTGTTCTCCTTCCTTCTCTCTCAAGGATCGGCGCCCTCTCTCTCTCTCTAAAACCCTAAACCCACGCGAAAATGAGAGGAGAGAAGGCGCGACGGGTTTTTATACTGCGCGCACCGCTCGAGCTCGGCTCGAGCGGGCAGCGAGCGGGCTCGCCACGGGTCTTCCCCCGCTCGATCTCCGCTCGAGAGGAAAGGGAGCAGCCTGGGTACTGTTTTTTCTGCTCGAGCCACGACTCGAGCTCCCAGAGGGCGCTGGTCTGGCCCGCGGCAAGCCTGCAGCAAGCCCACGTCGCGTTTTCGCTGTTCGGGACCCATTTTGACCCTTCTAACCCAATCTTTCACATCCTTGGGCTTTATTTTTGATTATATCACCTCAATAAGTCATGATTATCATGATTTAAAACCCAAAATCTTATTCACAAAGCAACATTTCACGGTTTACAGTTTTCGTTCCCGATTTACCGATTTTTGGCTCTTTGAGCTGTTCATCCGATTCCTCTCATACCTTTTGACCATGATACACCTATATTAACTTAATTGCCTTCTAATTATTATTTTCTTAATTCGGAACCTCACACAAGGCTTGCCAAGTGGGTCGATCCAAGCGAAGGACATTGTCAGGTGGAGAGTTTGGCTGGGGTAGCACACCGGTCAAAAGATAACGCAGGTGTCCTATGATGTGCTTGACGAGAATAGAAATCTCATATGGAACAGAAGGATAAAAGCTCATTTGATTTTGATTTTTAGTACGAACATGAACCGTGAAAGCATGGCCTAACGATCCTTTAGACCATCGGAATTTGAAGCTAGATGTGTCAGAAAAGTTACCACAGGGATAACTGGCTTAAGGCTGCTAAGCGTTCATAGAGACATTGCTTTTTCATCCTTCGATGTTGACTCTTCCTGTTATTGTGAAGCAGAATTCATCAAGTGTTGGATTGTTCACCCACCAATAAGGAACGTGAGCTAGGTTTAGATTGTCATGAGATAGGCTAGTTTTACCCTACTGATGACAGTGTCGTGATGGTAATTCAACCTAGTACAAGAGGAATTGTTGATTCACACAATTGGTTTTCGTGCTTGTTTGAAAAGCTAGTGGCATAAAGCTACCATGCGCTAGATTATGATTGAACACCTCTAAATCAGAATCTGAGCTAGAATCGACACATGTACTTGCCACTCGTTTGCCAACGCGCTTTAGTGGCGTAGCCCCTAATGGCACATGTCATTGGGCAAGCCCCTGTGGTGGATCCACCGCATAGGCTGCTTAGAAGTATAATTTTCACCGAGAGGTAGGTTGAGTCATTTGCAGATGACTTAAATACGTGACGGGGTATTGCAAATAGCAGCGTGAGCTTGCTACAATGATCCACTGAGATTCATTCCTACGTCATTCTAATTCGTCCATCCCCTGAAATTGAGCAACGATGCAAAAAAATAGAGGTGCTGGGACGGACGGATGCCACTACAGCTATCCACCCCGCTCCGCATTAGAGCGGGGATTCTCCTCTTAAAACCACTTACTTTTCAAGGTAGGATAACTGAAACGGAACAGAACGGAGCACCGTCGGCCATATCCCTAACTTTTCATGGAATGTCCCTACCGCGCCCCAACAATAATCCAATTCGACCATGTCATGTAACTTCCACAGCAGTGTTGTATGCCCAACAGTGCCCTTGTCACGATCTTGTCATGCCCTATAGTGTGCCCCACCAATGCCCAACATCATGCCCTTGTCACGACCCACCGATGCCGTTGTCATGGCCAGTAGCACTCATGTCGCTTGTCGTGGACCAGTAGCTCCCTTGTCATACGTAGTAGTGCTAGTGTCATGCTAGTGTCGTGCCCTAGGAACGCCCTTGTTGCGACTGCGTCGCACCCAATAACTCTGTTGTCATGCCTAGTAGCACCCTTGTTGCTCCCAATCGTGCCTGCATCGCTTGTCGTGTGCTCCAAAAGCTCCCATGTTTTGCCCAACAGTGTCACATAGATGTCATAGATGTCACATAGATGTCATGCCTAGCATCTCCCTTGTTGCACCCATTTCAGTCCCTTGTCACTTGTCGTGCTCCAACAGCTCCTTTGTCATGCCCAATAGTGCTGGTGTCGGGCAAGTGTTGCGCCCTAGGAGTGCCTTTGTCACACTGGTGTCATGCCCAGTAGCTCCCTTGTCGTGCCTAGCAATGCTGGTGTTGCACCGGTGCTGGTCCCCTTCGCTCTTAGCGGCTCCCACGTTGCTTGTCATGCTCCAGCAGTTCCCTTCTGCTCTCAACAGTGCTCCCATGACTACTTTTGTTGCACCGATGTTGCGCCCAGTAGCTCCCTTGTCGCGCCAAGCAGCACTGGTGTCACGCCCATGCCGGTCCCTTGTCGCTCCTATTTCCAGTAGCTCCCTTGTCGCATCCTACAGGGCTGGTGTCGCATCGGTGTCACACCTAACATCTCTTTTGTCATGCCCAGCAGCACTACTGTTGTGCCCATGCCTGTCCCTTGTTGCTTGTCATGCACTAGAAGCTCCCTTGTAGCGCCAAGCAATGCTGATGTCATGCCACAAGATTGTCGTTGTCGGGCCCAGCAGCTCCCTTGTCGCACCTAACTACTCTGGTGCAACGCTTGTGCCGATCCCTTGTCACTCCCAATGGTGCTTGCATCGCTTGTTGTGCTCTAGCAGCTCCCTTGTCGTGCCCAACAGTGCTCCCAGGAACACCCTTGTTGCGCTAGTGTCGTGCCCAGTAGCTCACTTGTTGTGCCCTGTAGCACTGGTGTGTGCCCGTGCTGGTCCCTTGTTGCTCTCAGTAGCGCCCGTGTCATGCTTTCCATGCTCCAACAGCTACCTCATCATGCCCAGCAACGATGGTGTTGTGCCGGTGTTACGCCCCAGCAATGTTGTCACATCCAACAGCTCCTAGTCTCTCTCCAGGAATGCCCTTATCGTGCCTAGTAGCTCCTTAGCATGTCCTAGTATTGCCCTTATCACGCCTAGCGTGTCCTTATGGTGCCCGTGTCATCCCTAGTAGTGCATGGGTTGATCGAGCCCCACCCATGTTGTGCCCTTGTGGCACCCAGCAGCTTCCTTACCGTGCCAAGCAGCATCTTTGTCGCACCTAAGCAGTGCCTTGGTGGCCCAGGGCGTGCTCTAGTATTTCCCTTGTCACCTCCGTGTTGTGACAAGCAGTGCCTGGGTCACTCCCCAGCACCGCCTGTGTTGCGCCTAGAAGCTCCCCAGCGCAACCCACTAAAGCCCTTGTCGAGCCCTACGTGCACAAGCTGATCCCTTATCACCTAGCAGCTGCCATGTCGCTCCTGCGCTGCTCCCTTGTCACACCCTAGCAGTGCCATTGTCATGCCTAGCAGTGTCGATGTTGCACCCATGCAAGTCTCTTGTCATAACCAGCAGTGCCTGTGTCACTTGTCGCATCCAATGTGCCCTAGTAGCTCCATTGTTGTGCCCCCATCAATGCCGTTTGTTGCGCCCAGCAGGACTAGTGTCCCGCCTATGCGGCTCGCTTGGCTCGCTTGTTGCATCCCAGCAGCACCCTTGTCGCACCCCAACAACAACCATATTGCTCCCCGTTAGTGCCATTTTCGCACCTTGCAACACTGGTGTTGTAGCCTAGTAGTGACCTTGTTGTGCCCAATCAGTGCCCTTGTCCACACCCATGTTTTTTTTTGGTAAGCAAGTGTGTATTTTGGATTATCGGGAGAAAAATTTACAAGAAACTATGTTATAACTCCAAGTTTTTTGACTTGGAGTTAGAACATAAAACGCTAGGGCATACCCCGAGCGACAATTACAACAGAGGATACATCAGAAAACCTCAAAGAGGAACACTCTAACAGAAAAAGAAAATGAACAAAGTCATTTTACATAACCAGATTCAACAAAGATACCGCCTAAAATCAAAAAAGCTCAAAATCCAACCATCTTAGGGAGCAACCATCGGGCATTTCAACAACCAAAGGTCCATCAATTTTGATGCATAGAGGCATCATAGTCCAGCATACAATTACAATGGCCCCAACCCAACAGCTTCCAAATTTCACCCCTCATCAAAATAGCCACAGCCACTCAAATTAGGCCGCAAGATGGTGTCTCATATCGTGACAAAGACCGTGATGACTCCACAAAGGCAACACGGTGACAACGGCATAGAAGAACATCAGCACCGCTCTTTTAAAGAAAAATCGTCAACCAGCTTTGCAACAATCAAACCAAAAGAGCATTCAGCTATTAGATAGATCAAGAATGATCAAAATCAAGAACATCACCAAAGTGCAACAAACCCAAGAGCTATCACCTCCAAAATTCATGGACTCGCCACCAAAGAACCCATACAGTACCCATTCAAGGTACAAAATCCCAACACCAGATCAGCAGCCCAGCACTGCAGCCCAATCAGTACCCCTGCCACAGCTGATAAAGGAACACCAGGTTCCAGCACTTTCAAACAGGATGGAAGAGCGTATATGTCTTCATCCTCAACACTAGGACATCAGCCATTCCAGCAGTAGCCCCAGCCATAAGGTGGGAACATAAAGGAGCAGAGGCATTTCTGCACCCCCACTGTCAACAGAATAGCCATTCCAAGGACAGCAGTAAACTAGCTCGTCCAGAAGATTCACCACCACAGCAAAAAACAGTATCAGAATTGCAGCAATTACTACAACTTCTCAAAACCATCAAGCCAGTTGTCCATACACAGAGAACAGCCGATGGTAATGGAGGCCACATATCCAACCTCAATCACACAATACAACAGGTAGCTGTACCATCCAGAGGCCGAAACTGTGTTTCCAACCAAGCATTCTCAGCATACTAATCAGATCCTCATCTCAACAGCCAGACCATCAGAATCCAAAATTACAGCCAGCCTTCGGCTATTGAACTTCAGTATAAGTTGGAGTCCCATCAACAAAGGTAGCTTACCAAAAAAACCAGCTGGATCCCATGAGACCAACCCCTCAACATTCAAAAACAATGCCAGATTAAGCACCAAAGATGCCTTAAACATTTTATTCAGGCATCATGTCATAGAATATAGCTGTACAGAACAACCCAAAAACCTCATTACAACCAAGGCAGCAGGACCCAGACAAAATAACCCCCGCAGCAAAAGCCTACGAGCCAGTTGCACCCCTGGACTTTTTGGATGAAGCTTTTTTCTTATTCCTAGATTTAGGAGACTTCCAATTAGCCTCCGAGTCCCGCATTTCCTCTACCAAGTAGGAATTAGAGGAATATTTCTTAGAAATTCTCTTGATAGAGCAAGGGGTAAGCATAAATTCATCTAAATCGCCAAGATGGTGTTGGGACTCGGAATCAGGGGAATTTGGAGACAAATCAACCATTTGCAAATCCAGGGAACCGTCCGAACCCCTAGATGCATCCGGCAGACAGGAATGGTGCACACAATCAACAGAAGATTGTAAGGGAACTTGTCACACCCATGTTGCTCCCTTGTTGTAGCCAAGCAGTGCCCTTGTCAGCCCTAGGAACGACCTTGTTGCCCCGGGCAGCGCCTAGGTCGCTTTCCATCACAACCAGTGTCACGCCCAGTAGCACTTGGGTCGCTCCCTAACATAGCTAGTGTCGTGCCCTGCACCTCCCATGTTGCGCCCAGCGCATCCCAGTAGGCGTGCAGCCGCGCCTGGGTCGCTGCCCAGCATCTCCCTTGCATGCCCCAACACCTCCCATGGCAAACCCAGTGCATCCCAGCAATGCCCGTGTTGCACCCAACAATGCCTTGCTCGCTCCCCAGCTCACCCCAACTATGACGAAATGGGTCATAAAACTCTAATGACCTCCATCAATATCATACTTAACCAAATACATATTTTATACAATCATTTATCAATGCATTAAATTCTACAAAAAATTAGGCAGAGTCTTCCCTAAATATGAACAAAAATCATACATATAATCTGGATAAATAACCCTATACAAGACATATAAATATATAGACCTCAAAATTTATTCACAACACATCCATAGGATCAATCAAATGCCATTTCATCCATGACTCCAACACAGTAATCTTAACTACTATACTGGATCTAATAAGAGATGCTATCTAGGAACCTGTACAAATCACAATATTATACCTGCGGAAGCATAACTATATCAACAAATAAGTCGTGGAAGCATAACAATAATCCATAATAATTTACAACATGCCATGACGTAATTTAATACACAAAATTTATCCATGTCTTAGTTATTCACATTCACATTACATTAAACACATCTGAAATTTTCAAGTCTCTCAGATCTAGCAAATCTTTTTTTAGCTAATCTCTATATTTACTATTTTTCATCAGGCATCAGCTCATCTGTTTCATCTAAAAGGTGTAGACAATAATAACAGGGGCTGAGCTAATTGCTCAACAAGGTATTATAAAAACAAGGACATGCGAATTTTCTTATAAAACATACATATGTATATAAAGAGAGACATGGAAGGAATTAGGAGTCAAACATGCATATGGAAAATGCAAGAACATGAAATGATGTATAAAGATGAACTTGTTGACAAAATCATATCTTTGTTTAATTTATCTTTTCCTTTAGTTAATTCTTCTACTTATCTTACCTAGAAAAACTTGCTGAAAATCATGGAACAGTTCAAACTTGCTTGTCCTTTTGGATAATTCTTATTATTTTGAGGGATCAGGGCTAGTAGGCCCTACCAGCTAAGGGATAGAATAATTGAGGGTATATTGTGTTCACTCCACACAATCAAAGGCCTTAGTTCTTATTTCTTTTTTATTTACACTTCGAAGGCAAGAGGAACATGGTTTCCTCCTTATTTGCATCCCAAGGATAGAATTATCATAAAATTCTCTGTTCTTATCCTCCATAGTAACGCGTCGAGGAAGGTGGATCACATATCACTCTTTGGACAGAGTTATTCTTGATTACCACTGTAACATCCTAACGCATGCTGGAGAATATTACCCATTAAAATAATCTTTGGTACGATTTCTTTTTGAATTTAACATAACTCAGGCAATCTTGATTTTTTTTTCTTAGCCTTAGTTCTTCATTCTTTAAAGGTCACATCACTTCACATAACTAAATCTTTCAGATAGTCTTGGAGTTCTTAGTTATTTTAAACAGCATAACCTTTAGCAAAATTTCTGATAAAGTTGTCTGGTAAATTTGAATAATTATCAAATAATACTTTTACTCCATAACTCAAAATTTGCAAAAATCATACCTTAAATTTTCGAGCTAGGGTTTGAGAGAAACATGCAAAATAGATTTGGAGATGGAATGCAAGCCATACAATAAAATCGAACCAATAAATCATAATATTTATATTTAAACATGCAATTTATTCATAAGATCATGAGAGAATAAGAAAATATGTATTATTACATAATAAATCTTAGAGGGGAAGGGAATTAGAGCAATAATACTCAAGAGGAGGTAATAAAAACCAACAACAAAGAAAGATAGAGCTTAGGGTACACTTGCCTTAACCTGATTTATTGTTTTCCTTACTCTGATGGGGTTAGAAGTCACTAGAATTTCCTCCTCTTCCTCTTTTTTCCTCTCCTTCCGCTCCTCAGCTCTATTGCAGCGTGGCCCTAACTTCTCTCCCTCTCCCTATTTAAAATAGAAAACAGTAAGTCGGTGGGTGAATTATATGATTGGCACATGACAGCCAGCCAGGCTGGCCTCGAGTGCCCCCATTCTGTAAGCACGCTCATCCAGCACGCCTGTGGCATGACCATTATGTTAATCGCATTCAAGGTGCACTCGAGCCTCTATTGAGCGTGGGCCTTCTATTAATCGCACCTCTGGCCTCCCTTGAGCCTTTATCAAAAACTGGCCATCATCCTTCCTCAACTATGATCCAATCTCCATTTTCTCAAGTCCATTCATCATAAATATGATTATATTAACTTAATTATTTGAATTTACCATGGCTTAAGAACACGTACCTTACAATCCTCCCCCACTTATAAAATTTCATCCTCAAAATTTAACGAAACTACACACCTAATGGAAACCGATGGGGGAATTTGTTCCAGATCTCCTCTTTATGCTCCAACGTTGCTTTTTTAGGCGAATGATTTTACCAGGGGAATGGTCTTCATGCGTAGTATCTGATCCATTTGATCCAAAAGTTGCAACAGCTCCTCAACATAAGATAGATCCTCATTAATCGACAAAGGCTCAAGCTCAATAACATGTGTGGGATCATGGACATATTTATGAAGTATCGACACATGAAATATATTTGAACATCCACCAAATTGGGTGGCAATGCCAATCTGTACCCTACTTCCCCGATTTTCTCTAACATCTCGAAAGGACCAATAAATTGCAATTTCAATTTTCCTTTCACCCTAAATATAAAAGTTCCTTTCGATGGTGACACTTTCAAAAATACATAATCACCCACCTCAAATTTTAACGCTGATCTTTATTTATCTACGTAGCTTTTCTGCCTACTCTGAGCTACTTTCAAGTTCTGACGAATCAATCTAATCTTCTCCATTATCTCCTTAATAATTTTTGGACCCAAAAGCCTCCTATCTCTCATTTCATCCTAATAGATTGGTGATCTACATTTCCTCCTATATAGGTCCTCAAATGGTGCCATGCCTATACTTACTTGGTAACTATTATTGAAAGCAAATTCCACTAGGGCCAAGTGGTTATCCCAATTTCCTTTCATATCAATCACTAAGGCCCTTAATATGTCCTCCAAAATCTGAATAGTACGCTCTAATTGACCATTAGTTTGGTGGTGATAGGCCATACTAAACATTAATTTCATCCCCAATTCTTTATGCAAACTTTTCTAAAATCTTAAAATAAATCTCGAATCTCAATCTGACACAATCGTTATAGGTATACCATGGAGTCTGACAATCTAATTTATATACGACTATTTTTTTTTTTGGTAAGTAAGTATTTTGGATTAATGGGAGAAAAATTACAAAAGCTATGTTTTATCTCCAAGTATTTTGACTTAGAAATAAAACATAAAAAGTTAGGGCATTCCCCGAGCAAACGGTACATCATATAATACCAAATAGCCTCTAAGAGAGCAGCGTTCAACGAAAGAACAAAAAAGAAATTACAATGAAGTTATAAGATCAGCGACAACCTTCAAAACTATATGTTCAGCCGCAACCAGCTACGCATGATGTGTACCTGTTGTACACACGGCACCTGCCCAGCAAACTGGTAAGTAACCAGCTGCACCGATATCATCATCGTGCCCAGATTGAGCCTCAGGTAAAGGACAACAACCAGTATGCCCACAGCAGCGAAGTCTCCACCAAGCCTTCAAACATCCCAAGAAAGATTATCAGGCTCCACTCTCAAGCAAAGACAGATCAAAATTATGCACATCACACACCACCCGGGTTATAAAGGCCACCTCAAGCAAGCAATATCATGGGCCATTGCTTATCTCAACATCAGCACAGGTCAAAACGACTGTAAAAAAAACTAACAATGCAGCACCAAACCAGGCCACCAAAGTCATATCACAGAAGGATATAACTTAGCAACCCAATTTGTAATGCTGGATAGCAGGCAGCAGAAACTGCCATCAGAAAGAATCCAGCACCCAGAAGAACTACAATGCCAGCATTACACCACGGTTCTGCATATCCCAAACCAAACGGACAAGGATCAGATCCCTAAAGCAGACTTCACAAATCCGCCAGATAGAAGCATGAGTGTATCAGTGCACTAAAAAGGCCATCAGGGGCAGCAGCAGCCGATAACAGACCAATCAGCAACTTGACCAAGACCGACAAGAAGCACAAACCTAGAAAAAGAAGCAGCATTGCATCTGCA
Organism: Nepenthes gracilis; assembly: GCA_033239525.1. NCBI lineage: Eukaryota > Viridiplantae > Streptophyta > Magnoliopsida > Caryophyllales > Nepenthaceae > Nepenthes > Nepenthes gracilis. The sequence continues at coordinate 34,815 of BSYO01000041.1, read as the reverse complement.
TCGGACGTATATCTTGGTAAAGCATCGATATCAAGAATGAGGTCGCCGGGCTTTCTTGAGGCAGATTTACGCCGACGACGCTCAGCTGCCACCCATTCCCTCCCATTTATAGCCTGCCTAGCAAATAACTCGTCCGCATATCGTTGACGATCGTCATACACATAGACCACGTCACCAAATGCGTAATACGCAGTGGATCGAACATGACCAGCACCACCACCCAGATTCCTTGGCATTCACATCTCGAGCATCCAAGAATTAGGGACCGGATCGGGCATATTTTGATGATCAAGATCAAGAGGATCCACATGACCATCAACAAGATGGATCCTTAGGGCGATTTTCGGGAGAAGAAGCATCCGGGAGTATTTACGAACGATCCGCGCAATAGACTCCTGAGTAGAATCGTCAAACCTGGGAGTTAGGCAATTCGACAAGCCAAGTCCTTGCAGAAGTTCTTCAACCCCAACAGAGACCTATCTCGATTTCAAGGAGCAAGTGTCATTAGAAGCCCCTACATCAGCAGCAAGACCCACTTTGGGTCCCAAAATAGCCGGAGCCCCTTTCACACCAAATCCATACTGAGCCCGTGGGTGGGGCAAAACAGCAGGTGTTACAGGGCAACTCCAATTCAGCAAAGATCCACCATTTGGTGGATATCAAAGATCGTGGAGGGAGTCACAACTTACAATACACGCCCTCCTATGAATACCAAACTTCAAGCACCGCATTTGCATCATTTACTAGCGAGGCAACACCATCCAGCGAATGGTGATTATTAGGACAGCCAGCAAAAGAAGGCATATTAGCACAATCCTCATAAGTACGGTCCAATTGCAACTGGACAACCGAACCACAAATCCCCAAAGGAAGAGCCTCAGCTAGGGGCCCGTCAGTCTGATCAAGTTCACAAGGCCCAGCATGGGAGCGCACAGCAAAGGCATCCAGAGCAGGAGCTGAATCAGAAACATGGAGAGGCGATGAAGAAATCAGCCCGGTGTCAGATTTATCATCAATGCCAGGACAACTAGACATCTGAACTATATCATCCAGAACACAACCAGAAGAGGATTCAACCTCTCTACCTGGCCCTGCAGTAGGAACAGCAGGTTCAACATCTTCCACAAACACATCCAAAACAGATGGGGGTTTGATGGAGGATGCATCAGCCCCAGCAGCATCTAGAACCTGGGCCTTAGGCTTAGCAGCATGCCTCTTAAAACTGCTAGTAAATCAGTTAAATGCTTGCTTAGAGTGATAAGCAATATCAACCTTAACCACCCCGGGAAGGAGCAAAGACCATCGACATAAGCCTAATTGTTGCTGGACGGGGTCACCCTTTGCATCTCAACACACACTGCCACGTGCACTCGATGCATAGAGGCAGTAAGTGGATCACAAAGGATTGGCTTACCAATCCTACTGGCAATCCCACTTAACCCCATTGGAGTCCAGAATTCAATAGGCACGTTTGACAGTGAAATCCAAACAGGGACCGACAAGAGTGATTCAGTATCCAGACTCAAGCCCGGTGACCATCTTTTGAGGAAGACAGGCGACTTTTTAAAGGACCAGGGTCCTCTAGTCAAGCAAGCCTCTAGTTGATGCTCAGAATCAAATTGAAAGAAATAAATCCCATTACCATTAACAGCAACATGATGCATCCCATATTTAGCCCAAATTCTACGCAAGACATTCCATCTACTCACGGATTCATCATCCAAAGATAATGCAACAGGATCAACATCCCAAAGACATCATCCCAATCAGAACCCCCGCCACCACCGAAAGAGGAACTCCGTGTTCCAAGAACTCCAATCGGGATTATATCTCGCATTCTCAACACCAGACATCACCCATTCCAACGGAATCCCCAACCCATCATCAAGAACCATAAGGTGGTTACATAGAGAAGTAGAGGCATTCCAAAGACCCCCACCGGCAGCAGAACAGCCATTCCAAGGCTAGCAGAGCACAAGCTCGTCCTGCATTCAACACCCACAGCAGCGCAACAATATCAGGATTGCATTAGCAACTGCATCAATCAGGCCGACAGTGCCAGGGCCTAAAGGGCCGTCAGAGTCAGCTGTGAACCTTCGAAGGCAGCTGAGTTTCAAGCAAACCAAGGCACTCCCAAGTCCAGCCAATACATATTCAATACCCAAGCGCTTCAAAGCAGCAAAGGAGCTTCCAACCAAATTGATTCTCTGCCAAAGGTCAAGGCATCTACCAGGCCCACGATTCCAAGAATTTGCCGTATGAGAAGACACAACCCAGTGCAACCAGACAACCAAATAACAAAATCCAACCATCACCCACTTCAATTATCCTCCACCAGAACAAAAAAGACAGAAGAAATAATGGAGAAGGTGCTGGCCAACAGAAAAGGAGCCCCGTTCCATTGGCCATACCATCATTGGTGCCATCAAATGGCCTAGGCACCCGGGGAAGCCTTTGGTTTTTTGGGTTTTTTCTTTTTTTGTGTCTTTGAGGGTGTTCAAGATTCACCCTCAAGGGCCAACGCCTTATTGGCACTCAAAAATTTCTGAGTGGAGTAAACACGACCCACTGAAATTTCAGCAGAAGAAGATTCAGATTCCACATGCTTGACAGAATCCAAACCATATTTTTTAGTGATACGACGTATAGAATTAGGCGTACACTCGCTATCTGTGTGGGATTCGGGGCCCGACCTATTGGGGAGAGCAATAGGGGGGGCACCCATTCTATCGGTTGCATTTGAAAGGCAGACCGATCGTCCGGGTGCTAAAGACAAGAAAATGAATCGATGCCAAGGAGCTGAACCCGATTGGTCGCCTCATCATCAAGAGAGGGATGGTTTATCATCACTGGTTCACCCACCGGGCTTCCAACATCCACAGAATTCATGTGATTCGGATCCAGCCGAGACCAGGATCACAAAGAGAGGCTTGAGATGCATACATGGAGCGGGGATGCGAGGATGAAGCCAAAGAATGAGTCTCGCTTATTCAACTGATAGCATACTGGATTTGGAGAAGTACGGAGGGCAAGAGAGATTGGCCCACCCATGCAACGAAGGTTGGGTGAGCATAGAGGGGCCAACCTCTCGAGCCCAAGATAAAGATCATGGCTGGAGGGCTGGTGGGCGGATTGTAGACAACCGAACAATCCTTCACAGTAAGCCTCGAGATGCAGCAGACGCCTTAGGCATTGAATGATCCAAGCTGGGCAACATACCCTTCAGTCCAGTTACGAAACATCACCGGACTTCATGCCATTGCCGTGGAAGGTATCGATTTTTGGTGGTCCAGGCGGCAGCCTTCGTCTTCCCAAGACCCGCAACTTTGGCAAGTCCACCTCCACAACAAGAGCATCAACCCCTTCATTTGCAGAGCGCTCTAAAATAATCTTGGACGGCAAAGACCGAATCGGTAGAGATTTCGACACACACCCTAGCAACTTGCAACCGATCCATTTTGGCGGAACGATCAAGGTGGAGAGGTTTACCCACCGCTACTAATCCAACCGAGCCCAAGGGGGGTCCAAGAGATCACGGACGTTTTCAAACGAATCCAAACGGGAAAAGATTTCAATTGTTCCTTAATCAACGGCATACCCGGAAGCCGCTTGAGAAAAGAGGGATACCTCTAAATGTCCAAGGGGCTCGCCATGACCGCGTTTGAGTGTTCGGGCTGATGAGAACCAAAAGAGAAAGAGTCCTTTGTACCCTTCGCAACATGACAGAGGCCAAATCTCTTCCAAATTGTCGAGCTATGTTTGCCACCGCATGGATGTTGAGACCGCTTTCCCGGAGAAGCAACCAACCGGTGGTCGATTTCCGGAGTGAAGACTCGTGAATCACTTCGGGGGTGGAGAAATTCGCGCTACTTCACCAAACTCAGACAAGAGGAGGAAAAATTTCGGGACGGAGAGGTAGGGAGCCCATGGTTTGAGATGGAATCAGACCCAGTGGAATGACGGAGCCGGCGCAGGGCTAGGCCCGAATTCGACGGGCATACCACTCCAGACAACGAAACAGGATGGGGAGAGGGAGAAATTGCTTGCACAGGGGACTCGGGTGAAGAGAAATGAGGACCCGAGTCATTGAGGAGGCAGGGAAGAGGGGAGGGGTCGAGAGGCGCTACCGAAGGGCCAGCCGAGGCCGACAACGCCGCCGTCGGAGATGGAGGAGCGCCATGGATGAATTTAAATTTGGATTTGAGGATAGAGGGACGGGAGGGTTCAAGGAAGGGATGACGGTGTTCAGAGAAGAAGAGGGTGGGGAGAAAGGGTGACGGACGGGGGAGGAGACAACGAAGGAGGAGCAGAGGAGACGGCCATGGCCGATGACGTGCACCGGCGCCGAACACAGAGGGCCGTCAGGCGAAATCGGCAGAAACGAATTTCAAATTTTGAAATTCAAAATTTAGAGAGAAGGAGGAGAACTTCTCTCTACGAAGACAACAAACAGCTATGGCATTTCCCCAAATTCTACGGCTTTTCGGCTATAAGCCAAAACGAATTCCTGATAAGCCTCCTCACTTTTCGGCTGTAAATGGCATCGCCCGTAGAATTTGGGGGGGTTGGCCCAAATTCTACGGGCGATGCCATTTACAGCCGAAAAGTGAGGAGGCTTATCAGGAAAGAAACCCACCAGAGTGTGGCCCCAAACTTCGGCGCATTGCTGCACGACCTCAGCAGGAGGAGAGCTTGGGCTAACAAGGTCAGACTCAAGAGAGGGGGGAAAGAATTTTAGAGAGCCAAAGGAGCGATGCCCTTTAACCTCGGCGACTTGAGCCCAAGATTTTGCGGAAAGATGGACATTTGCAGTTTTCAAAGTCGAGCCAACAGATTTAGGAGATACCTTGGTCTCGATAGATTTAGCAGCCGTGCTCGACGGGCCACAGCAGAGAGAACCAGAGTCATCAGAACGGGGTTGGGATGGGAGAACCGGCTTCTGAGGAGAACCGCAATCAGCATCCAAGCCCACGACCTGCGACAGGAAACCAGCATCGGGGCCATTTGAGGAGGCCGAAGGTTTAACGGGTAGAGGGGGAAAATTGCTCGCACCAAACACCTCCGTCGTTGGTAGCAAAGGAGGAGAAAGAACCGGAAGACCGAGGAGAGCGGGGTCCGAGAACGTGACATGGGAAACCCCCAAGAGGCCGGCCATGGCCGGCGGCGAAGCCGCCAGAGCCGAACGGGCAGCAGGAAAGAATTTGAATTTTGAATTCGAATGTTGTCTGAATCACCAAGAAATTAGCTGATTTAGTCGGCTGATCAATAGTACCCCAAATGGCATCACGGTTCTTTGGAGTCCTTGGCAAACCCAATACAAAATCAATCGCAACATCTTCCCACCTCCAATTTTGAATAGGCATCGGCTACAACAACCTAGATGGCTTCTCCTTTCAGCTTTTAGCTGCTGGAAAACAAGACATTTCGCTACAAAAGTTACAATCTCTCTTTTCATATCCTGATAGATTTTATTAATCCTTGGATGAATCATATATCGGGATTAGTGTGCTTCCTTCATAATTTTCTCCTTTAACTCCTTATCATCTAGCACACACAAATAGTCCCTGAATCTCAAAACTCCATCAACATGAACGTTAAAATCAATTATGGAGTCTCTACTCAAATCCCCAACAATGTTCATAAGAAAAGGATTGTTCACTTGCTTCTCCTTAATTTATTTTCATATGTCTGGCTTAATGTGAAGATACAATAGGATCATCTGGTAACCTCAAACGTACCGATGAATATCACACTGTTTCAAACAATCAGATATCTCCATCTATTTTATCTGCAACCTCGCCCCAAAGATTGACTGGCGGCTTAAAGCATCAGCAATCACATTAGCTTTCCCGAGCTTGTATTAAATTTTATAGTTATAGTCCTTCAGAAAATCAATCCACCTCCTTTGCCTCCTATTTAATTCTTTCAGTGAAAATAAATATTTCAAACTTTTATGGTCAGAATAAATAAGAAAATTTTCACCATAAAGATAATATCTCCAAATTGTCAGGGCAAACACAACTGTAGCTAACTTTAGATTGTGGGTTGAATAATTCTTTTCATGCACCTTGAACTATCTTGACCCATAAGCAGCTAGCTTCCCATTCTGCATTAGCATACAACCCAAGCATGTTTTGGAGGCATCACAACAAACCTCAAAACCACCAGATCCCTCCGAGATAGTTAACACTAGAGCTATCATTAGGCGATCCTTTAATTCACAAAAACTCCGATCACATTCCTCAGTCCAATCAAACATGGCCTCATTCTTTATCAATTGAGTAAAAGGCATAGCAATCCGAGAGAAATTCTCTACAAACCTTCTATAATACCCTGCCATTCCGAGAAAACTCCTAACTTCAGTTACTAATGTGGGCCTATTCTAGCTAATAACAAGCTCTACCTTCTTCGGGTCTATAGTGACACCACCATTTGAAATAACATGCCCAAAAAATATCACCTCATCAAGCCAAAACTCATATTTCTTCAATTTAGCATACAATTTCTCCTCACGAAGCACCTGGAGCATAATCATCAGATGAGTCTCATGTTCTTCATGACTTTTGGAGTAAATTAAAATATCATCAATAAATACTATCACAAATTTATCCAAATACAGTCAAAATACGCTATTCATCAAATCCATGAAAGTGCCAGGAGCTTTAGTAAGACCAAATGGCATAACAAGAAATTCATAGTGGCCATATCTCGTTCGAAAAGCTGTCTTGGCCACATCCTCTTGCTTAATTCTCAACTGATTGTATCCCAATCGTAGGTCGATCTTAGATAACACCTGCGATCCTTGTAATTCGTCAAATAAATCATCAATATGCGATAATGGATATTTGTTTTTTATCATGATCTTATTTAGTTCATGATAATCCATATATAGTCGCAAGGACCCGTCCTTCTTCCTAACAAACAGTACCGGTGTACCCCACGGAGATACACTCAGCCTAAGAAAACCCTTATCTAACAATTCCTGCAACTGCAACTTTAGCTCCTTCAACTCAGCTGGCACAATACGATACGATGCCTTTGAGATCATGCTAGCACCAAGAATAACCTTGATTTCAAATTCAATCTCTCAATGAGGAGGTAACACTAGAAACTCCTCTGAAATTACATCTTCAAATTCACATACAACAAAAATGTCTTTCGCTGGCACACTTTGGCTCCCAATAGTGCTGGCATATGCTAGATAATCCTGGCATCCACTTCGAATCAAATGCTTGGTTTGCAATGCCAAAATCAACACGGGTGTATCTTTCTTCCTAATACCTATTTTAAGAAACAATCTATATTGGCATTATAATTAGTCAACCAGTCAATCCCCAAAAATCACATCAAATTCACACATATCTAGCAATATCAAGTCTACCACCAATTTCATCCCATTCACCTCAACCATATACTCCGGATACATAAGATCAGTAATTACCGATGATCTGGTAAGTGTCGATACAACAAGAAAATAATCTAGGATTTTTGGACTTGATGTGATATAACATGCAAATTACGGAGAAATAAAAGAATGCAAGATCCTGAATCAAATAAAATAAAACCTGAAACTCCACAAATAAGAATGGTACCTTCAACCACATTTAGGGATGCTTCGGTGTCCTGAACTGTCACAGCAAATGCTTTTGCTGGAATAGTAGGGTTCTTTGCTTCCAGCCTCTTAGGTTGTGCCAATCCTTAATTCGATGGCCTTGCTGACCACAATTGAAGCAAGCCCTCATCAATTTAAAACAAGGCATCCCCAGATGCTTCCTCCCACAACGAATATAGTTTGCCGATGATGCCTACAAACTAGACACTAACTGAATTTTGGTGCTACTTTTCCCTTTATCACTTTCGCATTTTTAGAATGCCCTGGGGTCCCTAAACTTGGTCCCGTACAATACTTATCCGGCTAGCTACCCTATTAGCAAAAGACATCTGAGTCTCAAGCTCCTTCTCAAATATTAGAGCCCTATCTAGGATCTCAGTATAAGTTTAAAGCTTCTGCATCACCAGCTGCTTCCTAATCTCATCCCTCAACCCTTGTTGGAACTTCTTGGCCTTCCTTAACTCATCCTCTACAATATACAGTGCAAACCGAGACAACTTAGTAAACTTAACATCATATTCTGCCACAATACGGTTCCTTGCCTAAACCACATAAACTCCTCTTCCTTCTGATCCTGGAGGCTAGAAGGAAAATAATTCTCTATGAAGGCCTCAAACATCTCCCAAGTAATTTCTTCATCAAGCACACCCAATGCCTCTTCATCGCCTACAAACTATCAGCTTCTCCCTCTAATTTATACGTTGCAATGGTAACCTTCTCCCATACAAAACATTGAATAATAGTAAACACCTTTTTTAATCTCTAAATCCAAACATCTACTTTTATCAGATCTAGTTCTCCTAGAAATTAAGGCACCCACTCAGCTGTAAACCTCTCATATGTTATTGGATCGGGATTCACCGGGGTTGAAATGGGAGCAAGAACCGGAGCCATATGACATTGCTCCATTGATTCTGTTATATGAGCCATCCTTCCTAATAGTTTAAATAGTCAACCTCTTAATCCTAAGGGGCACTAGTACCAGCTTGGGTATTTCTTTTTCTACTTGCCATGCTTTTATCCTATAATCAAAAATATCACAACATCAATTGATTTGGCATATTCAGTTAGAGGGAGGGGTTAACAATTATTCAATGCAATTCAAGATTAAACCTAGGGGCTAACACCTAAACATTCCATCTAATCCTTACTACTCTTATCCTAATTCTACCCAAACTAAACCTAAGCTTCTGCTTTAATATCAATCAACCCTAAGTCATCTCTTTTCTCTGATAGCACCTGCGACGAAATGGGTCATAAACCTCTAATGACCTCCGTCAGAATCATACTAAGCCAAATACATCTTATGCACTATAATTTATCAATGTATTAAATTCTATAGAAAATTGGGCAGAATCTTGCCTAAATATGAACAAAAATCATACATATAACCTGGATAAATAATCCTATGCAAGACATATAAATATATAGACCTTAAAATTTGATCACAATACATCCACAGGATCAATCAAATGCCACTGCATACATGGCTCCAACACAGTAATCTCAATAACTATATTTGATCTAATAAGAGATACCATCTAGAAACTTGTACAAATCCTAACATTATACCTATGAAGGCATAACTATATCTACAAATAAGCTGCAGAAGCATAACAATAATCCATAATAATTTACAATATGCCATGCCGTGATTTAATACACAACATTTATCCAAGTAATAGTTATTTACAGTCACATTATATTAAACACATCCGAAATTTCCAAGTCTCTAAGATCCAGCAAATCTCCTTTTAGCTAATCCCTATTTTCACTCTTTTTCATCAGGAATTAGCTCATCGATTTTATCTATAAGGGGTAGACAAAAATAGTTAGGGGTGAGCTAATTGCTTAGCAAGGTAATATAAAAATAAGGACATGCAAATTGTCTTGTAAAACATACTTGTATATGCATATAAAGAGAGACATGGAAGGAATTAGGAGTCTAACGTGCATATGGAAGATGCAAGAACATGAAATGATGCATAAACATGAACTTGTGGATAAAATCATGTCTTTGTTTATTTTATCTTTTCCTTTAGTTAATTCTTCAGCTTATCTTTGCCAGAAAAACATGCTAAAAATCAAGAAACAGTTTAAATTTTTTTGTCTTTTAGGATAATTCTTATTATCTTCAGGGACCAGGTTAGTAGGCCCTACTAGCTAAGGGAGCAAATAATTGAGAATAGATTGTGTTCACTCCACACAATCAAAAGCCTTAGTTCTTATTCCTTCCTTATTTACATCCCAAAGGCAAGATGATCATAGTTTTCTCCTTATTTACATCCTAAGGATAGGATGATCATAAATTCTTAGTTCATGTCATCCATAGTAATGCCTTGAGGAAGGTAAACCACATATTACTCAGCGAATGGGCTTATCCTCGATTATCACTGTAACATCTTAAGGCTTGCCAGAGAATATTACCCACTGAAACAATCCTCGATTATCCCATTTGATTCTTGTTTCTTATCCTTATTTATGAATTCTTTAAAGTTCACTTCACTTCACATAACTAAATCTTTCAGATAGCCTTAGAGTTCTTAGTTATTTTAAACAACATAACCTTTAGCAAAATTTCTGATAAAGTTGTCCGGTAAGCTTGAATAATTAATCAAATAATATTTTTACTCCATAACTCAAAATTTTCAAAAATTGGCCTTAAATTTTCGAGCTAGGGTTTAATAGAAACATGTAGAACAAATTTGGACATGGAACGCAAGCCATACAATGAAATCAAACCCATAAATCATAATATTTATACTTAAACATGCAATTTATACAAAAAAATTATGAGAGAACTAGTAAACATGCAATATTACATAATAAATCTTAGAGGAAAAGAGTAATAGAACAATAATACCTGAAAGGACGCAATAAAAAGAAACAACAAGGAAAGACAGAGCTTAGGATACACTTACCTCAGCTTGATTTATTATTTTTCTTATTTTGATTGGGCTGAAAGTTGCTGAAATTTTCTCCTCTACCTACTTTTTGCTCTCCTTCCTCTCCTTTGCTTTGCAGCATCGTCGCCCTAACTTCTTTCCCTCTCCTTATTTAAAATAGAAAATAGTAAGTCGATGGGGTGAATTATATGACTGGCGCTCGAGCACCAGTCGGGTGGGCCTCAAGCGCCCCCATTCTGTCAAGTGTGCTTGAGCGTGCCTCAGGCATGACCATTTTGTTAATCATGCTCGAGCCTCCATCGAGCATGGGCCTTCTGTTAATCATGCTTCCAACCTCGCTCGAACCTTCATCAACCGCTGGCCTACATCATCCCTCAACTGTGATCCAATCTCTATTTTTTCAAATCCATTCATCCTAAAGATGATTATATTAACTTAATTATTAGAATTTACTACGTATTAAGAACCCGTACCTTACACTAGCATGGCCCTTGTCACTCCCTGTGCGCCCCAGCAACACCCAGTAGCTCCCTTGTCACACTTAGCAGTGCCTGAGTCATGACAGGGTCATTCCCCAGCATCGCCCATGTCGTGCCCATGTGCCCAACACCCCCCTGCAGTGCCCTTGTCGCACTCGGGTCGACAAAGAGGCTTTGCAAAGCCTTACTGTGTCAATCATCTCGGCACACTGTTCCCAACAACATGGAATGTCTTCGGTGATGCTTTGTCATCCTTGGATTCCCCCCCCCATCGACACGGCCTAGAATAGTGAGGTATCATGTGGCCTCATCATGACATGTCTCACCAATGCACGTGGTCTCGTGGTAGATATCTTCCGTCAATGCCTTGCCCATTTGTTTATAGATATCATCCTAATAATCTCACCCTCAGCTCTCTAAGAATGCTTTGAATTGGAAAACACTATTTCTCCTAGAGAATACGGATTTTTGCACATTTTTTATCCTCAATAATTAGACTTATGACCCCTTCCTGAACTCAAATCACAACGCCAACACATTTGAATTTTCTCCATAATTTATGGTAATTTTTGAAAAAAAGCTCATCATTTGGACAAGTCTTGACGGAGTTATTAATTTTCAAAGTATCACGATGTTCAAAAAATTATTAAAATATCCTCCCGTAGTTGAAAAAACCTGAGACTTGGTTTTAAGATACTCGTAATTTTTATCTTTCTAACAAAAAACAATACCTAAAAACAATACCGATAACTATGAAAAACCCTATTGTGAAAGTTGGGGGGTTCAATGTTTATTGCTACCAAGGCCAAAAAGGCCTAGAAGCCTCTATATGGGGGAGTTGCTTAATTGTTGGGGCGTCTCGACATTGCCACCCACGCATGTCACCAAGGCATGCTATGCATGGTGCTTTGTGTTTCGTGTTTCTCATACATGTTCTGCAACACCGTGATTTCACTGACCGGGTTTCCATGCACTCGGTGTATATTGCTCGTACACTCGGTTTGTCCAATCTATCGTTGCTTCGCTGAAGGAGCATGTCAGCATGCCATGCATCGGGCTATGTGTCCTACGTTGTTCCTACGTGTTCTGCCATGCCATGATTTTGTTGCCCGAGTTTGCATCCGGTGCAATCGGTTTTGTGCTCGGCTTGTCTCGACTATCGGTGTCTTATAGCATATGCATGTTGGCATGCCTTGCATGGTGCTGCATGCGCTGTGTTGTTCATATGTGGTTTGCCACATAATGATTTCATGTCTCGGGCTTCCTTACGTTTGGTGCGTGTTGGTTTTGGGTTATCCCACCTATCGGTGTTTTGCTGCAGGTGCAAGTTGGCATGCCATGCATGGTGTTGCGTGTCTGTGTTGTTCATACGTGTTTCTCCATGCCATGATTTCACTGCACGAGTTTCCTTGAATTTAGTGCATGTCGGCTGTATACTTGGGTTGTCCCATCTGTCAGTGTTTCATCGCAAGTGCAAGTCGGCATAACATGCATGGTGTTGCGTGTGTCGTATTGTTCATACATGCTTCACAACACAATGATTTTGCGGCATGGGTTCCATGAATTCGGTGCGTATTGATCATATGCTCGAGTTGTCCCACCTAGGGTTGTCACATCTAGCAGTGCTCATAAGGGAACTTGGCAAGCTCATTTCATCGGTGTTATAATTCATTTGTAGATTGACTGCTATGCCTCGACTGAGCATACGTGATGGCATGTGAGTAGTGGTGGGATTTTGTGGGTCATTGGGCTCTTCGTCTATGCATTGAACAGGATGCACATGTGCCTCTTCACCGAAAGGCCAAGAGCTTTGTGCCTCGGTTGATGTGTGGTTTCCTATGTCGCATAACCTTTTGAAGGAATTTATCTTGTTAGTAAGTTGCCTTCTGCTCGATGTCCCATGGGGGTGTCGGGTAGACGATTCATATAGGTCATTGTCCCCCCATGTCGCGTTTTCCATCCAACTTAGTTGGGTGATGGGCTTTAGTGTGTTCTCTCGGATGAAAAAGATTGAGATATAGGTTATGTGTGAGAAGTCTCATCAGTCCGATCGCTATAGACACAAACGACAATCAAACACTCATGGACCTCTTAACTGGTGTTCAAATCGGTCAGCAAGGCTCATGATCATTGGCGTCAAAGAAGGAATGCTAGCTTGTTGATCCTACCAGTAGTCACATTCTAGTCTCAAAGATTAAGCCAAGCATGTGTAACTATGAATATTTTCAAACGGTGGAACTGTGAAAGTCTCATTAAATAAGTTATAGTATGTTTGATGGTACCTACTACTCAGATAACCTTAGTAATTCTAGAGCTAAAACGTGCAACAAATCCCAACATCTAGAAGGGATGCATTTATTAGAAAAAAGGTCAACACAGGTTTAACCTGTTGTTCTGATGATTCATGATAACTCGATAGCTCACATAGCTTTGACGCTGGTGACACAACATTTAAATTTCTGCCCTATCAACTTTCAATGGTAGGATAGTGGCCTACCATGGTGGTGACGGGTGACAGAGAATTAGGGTTTGATTCTGGAGAGGGAGCAATGGCTACCACATCCAAGGAAGGCAAGAGGCATGCAAATTACCGAATCCTGACACGGGGAGGTAGTGACAATAAATAACAATATCGGGCTCATTGAGTCTTGTAATTGGACTTAGTATAGTTTAAATCCCTTAACAAGGATCCATTAGAGGGCAAGTCTGGTACAAGTAGCCATGGTAATTGCTGCTCTAATAGCATATTTTTACATTATTGCAGTTAAAAAGCTCATTGTCGGAGCTTGGAATGGGGTGACCAGTCTGCCTTTGGTGAGAACTGATCATTTCATCCCTTCTGCCGGTGATGCGATCCTGACCTTAATTTGCTGGGTCATACCTTCGGTGCTATTACTTTGATGAAACTAGAGTGCTCAAAGCAGGCCTAAGCTCTGGATTTTTTTTTTTTTTTGGTAAGTAAGTGTGTATTTTGGATTAAGGGAGAAAATTTACAAAAAAATATGTTATAACTTCAAGTTTTTTGACTTGGAGTTAGAACATAAAATGCTAGGGCATACCCTGAGCAACTAGTTCAACAGAGAATTCCTCAAAAAAACTAAGAGGAACCATCTAAAAGAATAACAAAACACAAAAAGTTATACTGTAAATATACATAAGCAAAAGCAAAAAAATTACTCCCGAGGAGACCAGAACGTCAACACCTGATCACCCCGCGCCAATTTACTATATCACACCGGGACTACCGACAGCCCAAAGTACCCTAGTACTCCAACAGCAGGGAGCACAAGGCAGCTGCAAACACACTTCATCTCGCACACACCAGAGTTACAATCTCTTCAAAGAACAAACGGCACCAATAAATCCATTAAATTTCATATCCAAACCGCCATTAGCATTTTCCACCACCGCAGCAAGCTTCGGACCATCAATATCGGCTAGAATTCCGTTCAAAACAGCCGCAATCAACTCCGAAAAAATTGATCTAGTACTCTCTGCCTCCACATTCCACGAATTGTTCTGTGCACAGCTGCCCAAGACAGAGCAACAGCGGCTTCAGCTCCGGCCACGGGAAGGGAAGCATGCGAAAGCATCCATCCAACTGGGCAAATGGTGAACTCCGAGCCTCACGGTTGGCACCAAGAATAAACGATCCACAAAGCAGCCATCATCTCGGGAAGGCGCAGACACAAGATTGACTTGAAAACATGCAAATCATCATCTACCAATTCCATCGGGGCAAAATAAAAGCAGCCACTTCCTCACATAATTATAGCTTCAAAGATCAGCAGATAGCCCAAAGATCACATTGCTCTCAAAACTCAAGCCAACTCGGAGAAGAGGCTCATCAAATCAACCTACTACTAGACAGACCGATATCCGCCATCGGCAATGTGACTCAGCTCTCACAGGCAACAAGAAGAAATTTCCCCACCTCTCCTTCAAGAACCGAGCTGCAAGCCTTTAGGTAGCATCCACACCGTAAGTCTCGCACCTTCGTCAGAAACGGCCAGAATGCATGTTCTATCCCCACCGGCTATATTAGATCGTGAGCAAAGAAACCAAACCTGCAAAATAATAGAAGATTCCAACCAAGAGCGAAACTCGGTACAAACATCATTCGAGATAACAAGCAACCGGACCTTGAATTGGTAAATGCACCATCAAATGTAACACGCGACCAGCTCAAAACATGGGCTCCCAATACCCGCTTGTTCGCAGAAGCCCGAAGCGGCATATTCAATACCTCAAGACCTTCTCCTCGCCTCGATTTAACCCACCGCTCCCTCTTGCTTCAGTTCAAGCAAGATCCTCCAGCAAGACATGAGTTTGAAAACCGGCGAAGCAAAAGAACATAGAAGTCATAAAGAGACTATAAGGACTGGATTTCATCACGCTACCATGCCCGACATCAATTTTTGCACAGCCATCCACAAAGACAGCAAAGAGGAACACCGCCAATATCAACAATTTCCTAAAGGGCTACAACCCATACTTCAAAGATCAAGGAGTTTACTCCAGCCTCATCACCAGAACCCCAAACACCATCGAATGTCTTCAACAGCAGCAGAATGCATCTTGGATCGTGATCATTACAACCAATTCAGATGGTAACCAATGTAAGACGCTTTACACACTGGCTTCATTGCTTCACAATAAGCACACCACACTCCAGAGAGTCTTCGACACCATATACCATGCCAATTTGACTATCGTGACCATCCAAATATTCCTCAACCTGCCACCAAGATCATTGATTTCTGGAAAAGCCATAGTCAACAATAGGGCAGCAGAGCAAAATTGCCCATCAAGACTCAAGAAGACTTTCCACCTCGGCAGCGTTCACAATAAAACAAACATCACTTAACCATGCCCAATATCCAGCCAAACAGCCTAATATCAGCACCAAGACCCACATAGATCAACCATGATGAACTCGCTACATAAACACATCCCCAACACAACACCACAATGCAAAGAAATCAACCACATAAAGCGACCAGGCATCCGAAACCTTCAACGGTTTCAAACCCAGTCCCATTCAAAAGCACCAAGGCATCAGGTCATCCGCACATCAAGATCAAGTACCGCATGCCAAAAAGATACCACATACAAACATCGCCGCCCGATTCATAGACAAGAAATTCAGCATTTCAAAGATCCAGAGCCTCTCAATGCATTCAACCCAACACCCAACCAATTCATCGAAAGAGGGCTGGCCATCCATCGAGAGCCTCTCAATGCATTCAACCCAACACCCAACCAATTCATCGAAAGAGGGCCAGGCCATCCAAGCGAGATAAAGCATGATTACAAAGATAGAAGGTTATAGAAGACCGCGAGAGAGCTGTGACACCAAAGGATGCGTGCCGCATACATTTTTTTTTGGGGGGGACAACCTCGATACTCGAGCTACGCACGCAGCCCAAGTATCGGAAAAAACATAGTAACTAAACAAGCCTAACAAAACAAAACCGGGAGCCTCGCCCAAATGGGAGCAAGTCAGACCAGGGAACGAGGAGAACGGCAGAACCGATAACTCAAGCCCAGGAAAAACCAGCCCGACAGCAAGGCATGCAGCAAGTCAAGCCTAAGCTCTGGATGCATTTCCATGGGATAACATCATAGGTTCCAGTCCAATTGTGTTGGCTTTTGGGATCAGAGTAATGATTAACAGGGACAGTCGGGGGCATTCATATTTCATAGTCAGAGGTGAAATTCTTAGATTTATTAAAGATGAACAACTACGAAAGCATTTTCCAAGGATGCTTTCATTAGTGAAGGAGGAAAGTTAGGGGCTCGAATACGATAAGATACCATCCTAGTTTCAACCATAAATGATGCCGACCAGGAATCGATGGATGTTACTTTTTGGATGCCGCCGGCAGCTTATGAGAAATCAAAGATTTTAGGTTTCTAGGGAAGTATGTCACAAGGCTAAAACTTAAAGGAATTAATGGAAGGGCTCCCCTAGGAGTTGAGCCTGTGGCCTAATTTGACTCAACACAGGAAAACATACCAGGTCAAGACATAGTACGGATTGACAAACTGAGAGCTCTTTCTTGATTCTATGTGTGGTGGTGTGTGGTCGTTCTTAGTTGGTAGAGCGATTTATTTGGTTAATTCCATTAACGAATGAGACCATAGCCTGCTAACTAGTTATGTGGAGCTATCCCTCCATTGCTAGCTTTTTAGAGGGACTATGGCCTTCCAGAACACGAAAGTTTGAGGTAATAATAGGTCTGTGATGCCCTTAGATGTTCCATGCTGCACACATGCGGCACTGATGTTTTCAACGAGTCTATAGCCTTGGCTGACTGGTCCGGGTAATCTCTGAAATTTCATCATGATGGGGATAAATCATTGAAATTGTGGGTCTTCAACGAGAAATTCCTAGTAAGCGCGAGTCTTCAGCTCGCGTTGACTATGTCCCTACCCTTTGTACACACTGCTCGTCGCTCCTACCCATTGAATGGTCTGGTGAAGTGTTCGGATCGCAGTGACATGGGCGATTTCCTGTTGGTGACGTTGTGAGAATTCCACTGAACCTTTTCATTTAGAGGAAGGAGAAGTCGTAACAGGGTTTTTGTAGGTGAACCTGCGGAAGGGTCATTGACGAAAGTTTGTAAGCAGAGCGACCCATGGACATGTTGAAATAAATCATCGAGGGTGCGATGCCTAATGTTGCATGGTGCCCTCAACTGCTGACTGAGACCGAGCCTTATAGTACGCTTCAGGAGTGGCAATGGGCATGCCGAGTTAGCCTTACAATAAGAACAAACCCCAACGCCAATCGAGCAGAGGAATAGTAACATAGCGTGCAATGCCTTCTTGCTGGATGCTCGGGGAGTGTGGTGGTGACCTGTCGTATCTAAATGACTCTACGCAATGGATATCTCGGCTCTCACTTCAACGAAGAACTTTGTGAAATGTGATACATTGTGTGAATTGAAGAATCCTGTGAACCATCGAGTCTTTAAACACAAGTTGCACCCGAAGGCTCTAGGCTCATGGCACGTTTGTCCGGGCGGCATGCATAGCATTGCCCCAACCAAGCTATTGTGTCTCTGCATGCTAGGTTTGAGAGGAGAGTGGCCTCCTATGCGTTGTTGTGCAATTAGCCTAAAATCGAAGCATGGCAAGTATGCCACGACGTTTGGTGGTTAACAAGGCGAAGGCCAAGGTTACATCACGTCGCGGTCAGCAAGTCGCTTGTGAAGCTCCCATGACCCCGCAGCGTCAGTAGTACGGTACCAACGCAGTGACCCCAGGTCAGGTCGGGCAACCCGCTGAGTTTAAGCTTATCAATAAACGGAGGAAAATAAAATTATAAGGATTTTCCTAGTAACAGAGAGCGAACTGAGAAGTGCCCAACTTTAGAATCAGGCAGTACTTTCGTCTGAATTGTAGTCTAGAGAAGTGTCCTTCGTGACGGACCAGGCCGAAGTCCCTTGGAAAGTGGTGTTAGAGAGGGTGAAAGCTTGTTGTACCCAAACACTGTTGCACCACAAGGTGCTATCGGTGAGTCACATTGTTTGCGAATGTAGCCCAAAGTGGGCTGTAAATTCCCTCCAAGGACAAATAACGACGAGAGACCAATAGCAAACAAGTACTATGAGGGAAAGATCAAAAGGACTTTGGAAAGGGAGTCAAAGAGTGCTTGAAATTGTCAGTAGGGAAGCAGATGGCGGCCGACGATGCACCCCAAATGGATGTGGAATGATCACAAGCCAGCTCACTGAGCGGCTCAGAGTGTTGACTCACATGGATTGAGGGGGTGGTTAAAACGCGATATGTAGACAAGCTCGAGAGCGTCATCCTAGAATTGTGAAAGGTAGCGTGCACTGTCACAGCATGCTTGGCACCTGCACGCTCTGAGTGTCAGCCTGCTGACTCCTTATTTGACCCATCTTGTAACACAGACAAAGGAGTCTGACATGTGTGCGAGTCGATAGACGAGTAAACGCGTATGGTGCAAGGAAGCTGATTGGCGGGATCACCTCACGTGCTGCACCGTCGACCGACCTTGATCTTTTGAGAAGGGTTCAAGTGAGAGCATACCAATTGAGACCTGAAAGATGGTGAACTATGCCTGAGTGAGGCAAAGCCAGAGGAAACTCTAGTGGTGGCCCGAAGCAATACTAACGTGGAAATTGTTCGTCTGACTTGGGTATAGGGGCGAAAGACTAATCAAACCGTCTAGTTGCTGGTTACCTCCAAAGTTTCCCTCAGGACAGCTGGAGCTAGAATGAGAGTTTTATCGGGTAAATCAAATGATTAGAGGCATCGGGAGCACGACGCCCTCAACCTATTCCCAATCTTTGAATAGGTATGATGGCATGACTGCTTCATTGAGCTGTGACATGGAATCGAGAGCTCTAAGTGGGCTATTTTTGGTAAGCAGAACTGGCGATGCAGGATGAACTTGAAGCCGCGTTACGGCACCAGACTTCACACTAACCTAGAGCCCACAAAGCGTGCTGATCGATTAAGACGGTAAGATGGTGGTCATGGAAGTTAAAATCTGCTAAGGAGTGTGTAACAACTCACCAATCGAATCAACTAGCCCCAAAAATGGATGGTACTTAAGCGCAACCTGCACCTAACCGTTGGGGCAAGTGCCAAGCCCCGATGAGTGGGAGGGCATGGCGGTCACCACAAAACTTGTGGCATGAGCCACGACAGAGCAGCCTCCTCTTCCGTCCTCGCCGGCGCCCATGGCGCCGGTTGCCATCCCACCCGTTCGCCCCTCTGAGCTCACTTCCCTTTCTTCCCCTTTTGAATCTCCTCCTCAAGTTCCCTTGGCTCCACTTTCTCCTCCCCTCCCGCGCGCAGGCACTCCTTGGCCTCACGCTCCACCCAGCCCTCCCTCATCGTCTCCGCCGTTCTCCTCGTCGTCCGAACCCGATTTCCCTCCCCATACTGCCGTCCCCTGCCGTCGGCGTCCTAACCGTCATTCTTGTTCCTCTTCCTGTGTCGACGCCATTTGGCGTTGCTGAACCCAACCCCCATCCTTCACCGTTTCTTCGATTCGGTGTCCTACACCCCGCCTTCTCATTGCCGTCCTCCCCTTTGGTCGAGCGCCCTGCCTTGGCCTCCCGACTCTCCGGGCCGGCCGGCTCAGCTCCTCGCTGACGAATCGGCCTGCTCCTTCCTTCGTGGCTGCGCTTCCCTCACCATCATTGCACATCCGAGGTTGTGGGGCTTGAGTGTCCCTCTAATCGACGGCCTTTCCTGTTGAAGCAATTTCAAAATCTTCGCTCTCTCCTCGCGATGAGCGTGTTCAGTCCAGTTTCATAGCGACAAATGGAAAAGCCGATTTTGCCATTGTCGATTTTGCCTCAATCTGCAGCCCTCTTCTCCAAAATCATGACTCATCGGGCTCCGCTTGCGACTCCTCGTATATGAGTGGCTCGCCCTTCGCCCAAATCAGCCGACTCTTTCTCCATCGGCCGATCAAGCCCCCGCCCGCCCTGGATCCTCTTGGCTTCGTGGTTGGTAATAAGGCTTTTGGAGGTAGGTGCCCACTTAAATTTTTCCTCCCAATTCTTCTAATTCGGATAATATTATTTTATCCCCTCCTCCAAGTCACCCAACAGGTGAGGACTATTGGGGCCCCACCCTCGTTGGCTATTTCAGAGGAAATCTCGCTCATTTTAACGTTGTGAACTATATAACAAAGAAAATATGGAAGCAATTTGAGCTTCAGCACGTGGCATGTAACGAATCGTGGTTTCTATTTCTTTCACTTTTCCTCAAGCTCCATGCTTGAGAAATGTTTAGCTACTGCCCGTGGATTATCGCCTGGACATCCTTTTTTCTTAAAAATTGGTGGCCTGGTATGACTTTAGCTCGCCAAGAACACAAATCTTTCCCTACAGGATCTGCATGTCCGGGATCCCGGTTGAATACTTTGACCCCGTTGGGGTTAAGTTGGATTGCGAGTGCCATTGGAAAGCCACTTTTTTTTAGATCCGTCATCAAAAACTTCGAGCGGTTGGGATTCGCTCGGTTTGTGTTGAGTTAGGGGCCAATGCCCCTCGGCCTAATTCTCAAGATTCGGACTAGAGGTGGTCCCGGAGAGCTAAAGAACACCTATGTGATATCAAAATTGATTATCAAAGATAGGCGGCGCAAAAGGTCGTTCTCGAAAAGAACAGGGGTTAAGAGTAAACCAAAAAGCCTCCCGGGTCCCTGCAAGCGGGGGTCCCCTCTCGGCTGAGTCTTCCCTCCTGGACTTCCGGGCCATCTCCCGCCTAAAATACAATGCCGAGGATGATACCCCGCCCATAGATATAATCCCTAAGGCTATTATGACTTCCAATTCGTTTATGGCCTTACAAGAGGATTGCACAAATGACTTGCCAGATTGCCCCAATCCGAATTCAGCAAATACAGCCCATTGGGCGTGATCACGACCCTCCTCCCGGACTTTTGGTCCTGCCCCTAATCCGGCGCCGACACGGCCCTTGCCAAGCCGGAATCCCAAATGCTCCGTAAGGCGTTGGCTCTCTTGTCTTCGTCCTCACTCCCCTCCGAATCTGGTTGTCCACCTGTTCTTCGGAGCCTCTGGTCAAGTCCCTTCGAGGCTTGATGGGGCCTCCTCTGATCCAGCTTGCCCGAGACTCCTATTCTTAGTGGCCCGACCACGCCGCCCCACCACTGACCGTCAGGGCTGGCAAGCGCGTTGACAGCCCCGCGGCCTTCATAGGGGATTGTGTTTCTTCCCGCAAAAGAAGAAATCTCGGGTTAAGATGTCCTCCCCATCCCTCAACCCTATCCCATGACTAGCATTGCCTCGTTGGAATGTGAGGGACTAAATGGGCTTGTTAAAGCCCATGAAGTCTGCAACCTCATCTTCTCGCATAGGTGTAGCATTGTTGGTCCGGTGGAAACTAAGGTTGCCGAGAGAAACTCTCTGTCTGTCTCCTCCGTAATCAGGCCAACCGGGTCTTGGATTATGAATTACTCTGCTTGTTCAAGTGGGAGGATTTGGGTTGGCTGGGACCCAAATCTGGTTTCATGCATCATTCTTGCCTCGGAGGACCAGGTTGTTCACCTTGAGGTCCTTTTTCTTGAGAAGAATTTTCGATGCATTCTTTCCTTTGTTTATGGTGCAAATTCAGAAATTTCCCGAAGGCTTCTATGGGATAGCCTCAGAACATTAGCTAACCGCCCCAGTGATCTCCCTTGGGCGGCTCTCGGGGATTTCAATGCCATCCGATCCCCATCCGAAGCCCTGGGTGGGATCTGGCATAATAAAAGCTCGTTGACCTTGATAATTGTCTTAGAGACTGTGACCTGGCCGACGTATGTCACGAAGGCATGCACTATACCTGGAACGATGGTCGCGACTCTTCCCTTCGCATATTCAAAAAGCTTGATCGTGTTGTCGCCAATGGGCATTGTTTTGACAAGTTTCGGAGGGCTAAGGCCCTCTTTCCCCCGCCAAACTCTCCGACCATTCGCCTCGTATTCTTCTTCCGATGGCGATTCCCAGTAAAGCACGGGTTTTTAGGTTCAACAACTTTCTTACAAGTCCCCAAAATTTCACCTTACTTGCGGATGCCTGTCGGTTGACACCATTGGATCGCCAATGTTGAGACTAGTGTATAGACCGAAGCCGGTGAAAAGTCCCTTAAATGCTAAATGTCCACGAGGGTGATGTTCATGAGGAGGTAATTCGTGCTAGGGAGAAGCTTGAATTTATCCAAGGTATATCTCCTCTAATCCCGGGAATCATGTTGAGGAGCGCACTGTAAGGATGCTTATCATGCGGCTCTGGCAAGGAAGCCGACTTTACCAAGCAAAAAAAAACTAAGATAAGGTGGCTCAAAGAGGGTGATCAATGCAATAAATTTTTTTAAAATCAATGGGAACAACAATAAGAATCGGATTATTTCTTCTTGATCAAGATGGGAATCCAACCACCGGTGTCGAAAATGTTCAGATCGATTGTGGGAACACTTTAGAAGGCTCTTGGGATCACCGCACGATGGCTCGGTGATGTGGATCGGCTTCGTCCCTACATCCTTCACTGTGCTGATTCGCTATGGACCATCTTGTGTGCCCTAGTTTTAAGCACGAGATCCGCAGAAAGATCTTTTCTATAGGAGACTATAGGGCCCGGGTCCCGATGGATTGATTCCTTTTTCTTTAAGGAGTCGTGGATATCATTGGTGCATCTGTCTCGAAGCCATTCGTGACTTTTTCAACCATGGTAAGCTACTCAAATGAGATGAATTCTACGATCATCACTGATTCCCAAAATTCGCCTCCTCGGTTGGTTTCGACTCACGCCCCATTTCATGCCGCAATGTCATATACAAAGTCATCTCAAGATTATTGCCAATAGGTTAAAGATGACTCTTCCTTATCTTGTGGACAAGTGCCAAACGGCCTTTGTGGCGGGCCGCCAAATCAGCGACAACATTCTCCTCGGCCCAAGAGCTTCTCCATAAGTACCACCTCGGTCATGACCCTCTCCTCATTTTGCTAAAAATTGATCTTATGAAAGCCTACGATTCCGTTTCACTGGATTTCATCATCAATTCTGGCCATCATGAAATTCCCGCAAAATGATTAGCCGGATTAGACAATGTATTACCACCCCTTCGTACTGTCAAGATCAATGGGGAACCGGTTGGTTTCTTCAAAGGGGGCAAGGGCTTCACAAGGTGATCCCATTTCTCCCTATCTCTTTGTTCTGGAAATGGAGGTGTTGAATGGGATTATCGATTCCAAAGCTCGTAGGAACAATGAGTTTAATTTTCACAGGAATTGTGAATCGACTCATACTGTTATGCTTGCCTTTGCCGACGACCTCCTCCTATTCTCTCATGCTGATGTTTACTCTATCCGGATCCTCAAGGCGTGTCTTGAGGAATTCCATTGGCTTTCTGGTCTTTCGGCAAACACGAACAAGAGCGAGGTTTTCCTTAGCTCTAAAGACCCAGCCCTCGAATCGAATATTGCAAATGTCCTGGGTTCAAAGTTGGCTCTTCCCCATCGGATACCTCGGCGCCCCCCCGATCTCCACCAGCTGTCGATTCGCGATCGCCGTGCTCTCACCGAGAAAATTACGCCATTCAATCAATTCATGGAAGAACAGGTGGCTCTCCTTTGGGGGCCGCCTTCAATTGGTCAGCCTCTATCCTCTCATCTATCCACTCTATCAAGGGCGCCAATATTCATTTTGCCCAAATCTATCCCCGAACCAAATTGACTGATTTTGAGGCGCTTCTTATGGAATGGTTCTATTGATGGGAAGGCCAATGCAAAAGTGGCCTCGGTCCGACATCTGCTACCCTAAGAGTGAAGGAGGTCTGGGTCTCAAGAATTTGCAGTGCTCAAAACAAAGCCCCTCATTTGTAAACTCCTTTGGCGTATCATGACTAAAGACCCCCGATCGGCTTGGTCTTCGACATACACAAGACGCGAATCAAGGATAGGTGCATATGGACCCTCAAAGTCCCAGATTCGGCCCCTTGAGCCGGAGGAAGATCATAAAGCTTCGGTCTTTCATGCGCTCGCATACTCTTAAGATCATTGGTGATGGCGTTGATACTTTTGTCCTGCACAACCATTGGCACCCAAATGGTCCCCTCGGGTTATGTACGGATCGCATTCGCTCGATTCTCGGCTTGGCCTCGGGACGGCAAGGTGTCTCAAATAATCGAAACAATCAATGGGCCTCGGCCTAACCCATTTGACCAGAGGTGTCTTGTCTCGCCTCAAACATGCCCCGCTATCATCCCAACAATGAGCAAAAAGATTTCTTGAGATGGGTTGGTAGCCCTAACGGTGTATTCTCGTCTATGTCTCCGCTATCTTCTCTTTCACCCGCCCAAATCGAAACTAAGTCGGACCAACTTAGTCTCGGGGCTCTTTCCATATTCCCGCCCACGCCACCCTTTGGTTGGCTATTAAAGGCCGGCTTAATACATCCGATCGTGTTCACGGTGTCCCAAACCTTTCTCCAACCTGCTCTCTTTTTGTAATTCGGATTCGAGAATCATAACCATCTTTTTTTTTCTCATGCCCGTTCTCTCCTCCTCCGTGTGGACTTCGATCCAACGTGATCACGGGCATCCAAAGGGCCATACCCAAATTGGCTCCAAAATGTTGAATGGGCTGCCCATAGGTGGAAGGGTAAAAATCTCATTGCCCTCTCCAAGCGTCTCCTCTCTTGCGGCCACCGTTTATTTTATTTGGAGAGAACGTAATAATCGTATTTTGAGAATTCTTTCAACCCGAATGCTTCCTAACTTTGCTCTCCGATTTCAAACGTTGTTCGGGACAAGTGAAGATCGCCTTGCATGTCAAGGTCGCCTAACCGTCGCTGGTTAGACGTTGGAATTTAAAAAAAAAAAAAAAAATACATTGACTTCCTTCCTCTAGTGTTGGATGCGGGCCCCCTTGTGGGCCCTGATGGTTATGCTTTTGGAGTTTTTGCTCCGAGTTGTTCTTCTGCTGGTGCCTGGCCGGGTGAGGCCTTCTTTGCCATTCCGTCGGGTCCGATCCCCTGTTGTTTCTTTTCCCTGGTGAGCCTTGTTTTGTTCGATGTCCGCTCCCTCCTCGTGAGCTTTAAAATATATATATATATATATATATATATATATATATATATATTTAAAAAAAACAACTGCTTTGTATTGTTTTTCTGCACCTTGCTTTCTTTATGCCGATCTTGCTTACTGTGGACTCGGCGTTTTGGTCAGCTGGTTGTATTTTGGGGGCTTATTGTAATGCATTGTGGTTCTATTTGGTTTGTATTTTTGATGCTCTTGCTTTGGGGCATTTCTTTGCGGGCTCGGGGCTATTGTTTCCATGATTGGCTGGCTCTCGATTTGTTGAGTAATGTCATTTAGTACGGGGATCTCTTGATCCGGGTTGATTGGCCTTTGGGCTGTCGCTGGTTGTGGATAGGAGTTGCAGATTTTGACCGGCTTTGCTATTCGGTGCTGCCTGCTCGCTTGGTTTGGTTTGTGCTCGATGATGCCGCCGTGATTCTTTGGCTTGGGTGTCCTCATCGCGTTGTTTGCACTTCCATCTCGGGCTACTACATCTTGGCCGGCATATAGCTGTCCCTATGCTGCTTTGGCTCGATTATGCCGGAGAATGTATGTAATTTGTTGCCCCGTTTTGTTTACATACCGTGCTGGCCTCTCGCTTTCGCTGTGCCGGGCCACGGGGCCAGGCTCCGGGCTTGTCGCCGCCTTCACCTCGCTCCTCGGTTTGCCGGGATTATGGAACATGTTGTTGGTCCTATGCTGGTCTCGTTGATTTGCATGTCTCGAAAGATGGCGGTCGCGTTGCGATTGGCTGGCTGCCTCTCGAGTCAGGTGCTAATTGATGGTGGAGCCGTGTTCATTGGTGCATCTGTCAAAAGGGTGCGTATATTGTGGTTTCTCTGCTGGCTTTAGAGCAATGTTGCGTGGGTGCTTCCAAATGCACTGTTGGACTTTTCATCCCGAGTGTGGAGCTTGATGATGGATGGGACTCCATTGTGGATGCCGATCATGCTGATTGCGGAATGGCTCTTGATTGGCTTATTGATCCCCTTGGCGGGAATCTCAAGGTGTGCACTACTGCGTCGTTTTCTACGATGGATGCCGGCCGGCCCATGTATTGGGTCCATCATATGGAGAGCAGGAAGGCTATTGGCTGGCTTGGAGTTTTGTTCTAGAAAATGTGGGTGTATAGGTTTTCTTTGGTAGTGATGCTCCCGCTTGTTGGGTTTCATCCACTGAGCTGGTTGAACATTGACTTTGGTATTCGAGCCGATGATCCTTCCGGGGAAGGTCGAGGCTGCAATTTTGATGCTGATTTCCCTGAAGTGGTGGTAGTTTGCTGCAATTCCTTCTGGGGCCATTGCTACTTCATGCTGCCATCAAGCTCCTGCAAGGATGTGTGAAGAAATACGGCTGATGCTCCCATATTTCTTTAGTCTTTGATTGGTTAATTTTCAAGTCGATTATATAGCGCTAATTCAACTGGCTTGGGTCTGTATCTGATCTTTGGCCGCGGAATCGATTGCTTTGCTTCTTGGTTGATGTGGCTGGTTTTGATGCACCGAGGTGTTCATTGTTGCTTTGTGTAGTAAGCTTCTCACGGTGACCCTCGGTTTTTGGCCTGGTTTCTGTCCAAATTTTTTTGATTTCTTTTTTTTTTGGTTGCTAATGAACTACCACTAGGTTGGTGCTCACGATTGCTGCCCTTTCGGTTCTCTGGCCCGGCTCTGTCTCCCTGCAGTATTGTATAATTCGAGCTGCTGTCTCTGTCGGCATATTAGATGCCATTTCCATCTCGATGCATGATGGATATGGTGTCTTGGGGTCGGCTCCTTCGGGTTTTGCATTTGATGGCTGAGGAATTTTGGCTGAACCATTTTTAGTTTGGCCTAAAGGCACATGATGACTTCGGTTACTTGGGCCAACAACCCCGGTACTCTGCAGAGTGGCTCTCTGGATGCATACGCCATCTGCTCTTCCTCCGTTAAATTTGTGGGTGTAAATCGCTTAGGTTTTTGTGCTGAAGTGGATAGTGGACTTGGTTTCTTGTCATGGAATATTATGCCGCAAAGAGAAGCCGTTGCATGAGCCCGGTTTGCTGTTGATCCCGTCAACCTCGGGAGTTTCTGTTTTTTTATCTGATTTTGTAAGATGAATGTAATCTCTTTTCTCCTTTGTCGATCTTTCCTCTTAGAGGTTATTGGGATCCCGTTGTTGTACTGGGCTCGGGGTATGCCCCAACATTTTTATGTGCAAATTTCAAGTTAAATACTTGGAGTTTTCACATAGTTTTTTTGTAATTTTTCTCCCATGAATCCAAAACACACACTTACCAAAAAAAAAAAAAAAAGACAGAGCAGCTATCGGTGCAGATCGTGGTGGCAGTAGCAAATATTCAAATGAGAACGTTGAAGGCCAAAGAGGGGAAAGGTTCCATGTGAACGACACCTGCACATGGGTTAGTAGATCCTAAGAGATGGGGGAGTCTATTCAACAGCACGCCAATGTGAGCTCTGAAAGGGAATCGGGTTAAAATTCCTAAACCGGGACCCAACGGTTGACGGCTATGTTAGGGAGTCTGAAAACGTCTGTAGGGGCCTCGAGATGAGCTTGAAATTTCTATTTAATAGCTTTCCCACCCTTGAAACGGCTCAGCCATAGGTAGGGTCCAATGGCTACAAGAGCACCACACGTCATGTTGTGTCTAGTGCAACCCTGGCAGCCCTTGAAAATCCAAAGGACGGAGTGCCGACCACGCTTGGTTGTACTCATAACCCCATCAAGTATCTAAGGAGAACAGCCTCAAGTCAATGGAACAATGTAGGCAAGGGAAGTTGGAAAAATGAATCCGTAACTTTGGGAAAAGGATTGGCTCTGAGGGCTTGGCACGGGGTCCCAGTCCCAAACCCATCAGCTATCGGTGGACTCCAAGAGCTGCCTCTGAAGTGAGAGTGGGTCACCATGTGTCGGCCGGGGGATGTATTGGGAACGGCTATCTTAGGGGCCTTCCTCAGGCGTCGAATAGCTGACTCATAACTGGTATGAACAAGGGGAATCTGACTATTTAATTAAAACAAAGCATTGTGATGGTCACTAAGGATGCTAAACCAATGTGATTTCTTCCTAGTGCTCTAAATACTGCCTACTGGCTCTGTGGCTCTGCGCTGGAGGTATCTACTGATGGCGCTGGCGCCCAGTTTGGTATTCCCGCGAGAGGTCTTTCTACTGCGCTGGGGTTTGGCGTATCCGCTAGTACTTGGTTCGGGTGTTGTAGGTGCCCTGCCCGCTGCTGATTGGTAGTGTTAACTGGCACACAATGTCTTTTTGTTGTAGCCCGGCTGGCTGGCTTAAACTGTCCTGTGATGCTGTTGCTATTGCTTAATCCAGCTCTGGTTGGCTTCTGTTTTCCGTTGGTGTTGGGTGGCTTGATGTGTTGCTGTTTAACAGCATTGGTTGTGAGGTTGATTGTGCCCTCTTATTTGGCAATGTTTCCTACCTTGTTGTGGGCTGCTGGTTAGTAAAGGTAGATGCAGTTGGTTGTATTGGAAATCCCCCTGCTGTTGCTGAACGATGATGATCGCAAAGCCAACGCTGATTTGAATTTGCTGAGGTGGCTCCTTGTTGTCTATAGTGCCATGTTGCTGACTTCTGCATGATGGTTCCAGTGTTGAAAATACTGGCCGCAGCATCTTATTCTGTTGATGTTGGAGACGGCTGCAGTGACCTGCAGTTGTTGTACTGGTTGATGCATCATTTTCTGTTGATGTTGAAGAAGGCTGCAGTGACCTGCAGTTGCTGAGTTTTCTGGGCATTTTTTCCTCTGGCATGATAAAAGTGCTGATGTTGTTCTTGGCTCTCGGTGGTTGCGGGACGCAGTTGAGTAGATGAGCCTTTTTTGATGTATGGAATGCTGCTGATGCTGCACGGTTTGAAGAGATGTCAAGTCTCTTATTTACTGGCTTACTTGCTTGACTTGCTGCGATAGATTGGAGTTTCTCTAGTCTGCCAGAAGCTCCCCTTTGCTGCTGCTGGAGTTTTTTGTAGCTGGCTATCTAGGGGTGCAGGGCTATGAAACTGAGCCTTCCCCTTGTGTTGTGTTGTAATTTCATATTTTATAGGTTCTGTAGAACGTTGACCTCCTAGAGGTTTTTTTGTACATTCGGATGTATTAGGTGCTCGGGGTATGCCCCAGCGTTTTATGTTTTATCCCCATGTCAAAATACCTGGGGATAAAACATAGATGTTGTAATTCTTTTCTCCCATTAATCCAAAATTCTTACTTACCAAAAAAAAAAAAAAAAATTCCTAGTGCTCTAAATGTCACACTAAATGCTAAACCAAAAGTGATTACGAAGACTACTGTGTAGAAGAGGTGGTTGTAGATGAGTTTTCCTGTAGTTGGTATCCCAATGCATCTTGCCTGCTATGTTGCTGAGTGCCGATCATTGGATGCACTCTGTTTTCAATCGGTCACACTTTAAGATTCTTTGTCATTAGGCTTGATGGCGATTCTCGGGGGTGTTTTGGTGGATGGTGTGCCTTGGACTATCTCAGGCGGACCGAGCCGCTCTTGGTCTTGTGGTTGGTGTCGCGGGATCCCCATCCCCCTGGAGTCGTGTGCCCAAATTGGAATGCGCCTCTCCTTTTGTGCCTTGAGTCGGAGCTGGCACGTGACCGGGTTTCCTATTCTCCCGGACCCCTTGATCATGATGTCAATACCCCTCCATCTATCTCACGCATCTTAGAAGTTCTTCTTCCCAGATTGGGGCTTAGTCGAGTAGCCGAAAGGGGCAGGTTTCTAATACCTCCACGGTCTCTCAGTTGGATTCCTCAGAAGATATCATACTTAGGTTAGCTTAGTGGCTCCTTCTCAGCGGGGAATCTGGCAGCACAGCAAGTCCTCGTAGCGGAGATCCGCGTCCAAGGCTAAGGTGTGAGGTTAAAGTGGCTGGTCTGTGAAGTGGGATCGGTTTGTGCGGGTTCTCTCGGCTGGCTGGAATATTAGAAGTACTCTCCTGGGTTTGGTAAGTTACTTCTGGTCGTACCTCTTGCAATTTAGCGATTTCTTTGGACGTTGATGAGAGGTTCTCAGCCGGTGGCAATGGTTCACTATCGGCTGAACTGATGCGTGATGGTCTCTGAACATTACTCATGATAGACTGCAGCTGGTATTCGATAGAATGTAGCTGTTGTTGAAACTCTCTATTGCTTACCTGGAATGTTGTAAGCTTTATTTTATCCCAATTTTTTGAGAACTTTTGGCTTGCCTAGCTGATTCATGTGCTGGGACATGGGCTGATTTGATCCCCTGTTATGAGGCGGTTTTGGCGGTTGCTGCTGCTTTGGATGTCTGTTTATTGGACTCTCTTGCTGTGGACGATGCAGATGAGCTGTGGATTTTGCTGTCTGGCCTGCTGGCAGGTGCTGGTTTTGGGACAGTATGCTGCTGATTTTGTTGGGGAGTTTGTTGCTGTTGATGGTTGCCGTTTTGGGAGGGCATATTCAGATAGTTTGTGATGGTGCCTTGCCGTTATGTTAGTCTTCTTGGTGGATTGGCCAGCTGAAGATAGTCTTTTTTTTTTTTTTAGGTGTCTGCCTCTGTAAAAGGCCTTGGCATTTTTTAAGCAAACGGAGTTTTGTGGGTCGGTGGGTTTAATATTCTGGCATTGGATGAGGTTGGGTCATGGTGCTGTTCTATTGGGCCATGATGCTACTCTGTAAAATTAGGCCACGAAATTGGTTCTGCATGCTCATGAAGTGCAATTTGGAGTTCTTGATTTGTTGGAGTTTTGTGGATGCGATCCCACGTGTAGGCTGTGTGTTCCATTTCTTTGGCTGTTGCCGGTTTATGATGAAGATGGGAGGCTGTGAGCTGCGAAGCGTAGTCTTTGAGCATTCTGCTCTCTAGTGCTATGTGATCTGTGGCTGCTCTTGATCTGTGCCGCCTCCTGGCTGTCCAGCGAGGCTTCTTCTTGGGTCCCATCCTCCCGAAGCATAGTGGCACAGAAAGTGATGCGATCTTTGTGGTGTTTTCTCCTGTTGCTGATGCGGCTGAAATTGCATTTGTCTCCAGTTGCATGCTTGGTCTTGGAGGCATGGTGAGTGGGCCCTTGATTTGATGATGTAGGCGATAGGTCTTGCTCTGCTTGTCGTCTTGATGTCCAATGATGTACAAGGCTGTGTGGCGTTGAGCTTCTTGCTGCCTCGGATAGTGTATCTTGTGTGTGTACCGTAAGATGCGTTGCTTTGCACATGCCAAGATGCTCTGCTAAGTTGAAAATTGTGTCGATTATATGTAACGAGGATTACATATGTTTGTTTTTTTGTTAAATGTTGTCCTCTGGAGGCTTTTTGGTATTATCATTGTACCGTTAGCTCAGTTATGCCTAGCTCTATGTTTTAATTCCATGTCAAAATGCTGGTTAAAACATAGCTCTTGTAATTTTTCTCCCTATAATCAAAATGCCTAAAAAAAAAAGTCAAAGTGAAGAAATTCAAGCAAAAGCTAGCAGGATAAGCGGCGGGTAACTGAAGCTCTCTTAAGGTAGCCAAATGACTTATCATCTAATTAGTGATGTGCATGAATGGATTAATGAGATTCCCACTATCCCAGTCCACAATCCAATGAAACCATACCAAGGAAATGGGCTTTGCAGAATCAGCCAGGAAAGAAGACCCTATTAAGCTTGACTCTAGTTCAACTTTGTCAAATGACTTGAGAGGTGTTGGATAAGTGGGAGCCCTCAGGCAAAGGTGAAATACCACTACTTTTAACATTATTTAACTTACTCCGGGAGGTCGGAGATGGGCATGGCCCCTCTTTTTGGACCCAAGGCTTGCCCATCGGGCCGATACAAGCGGAGGACACTGTCAAGTGGGGAGTTTGGCTAGGACGGCACATCTGTTAAAAGATAACTGTGGTGTCCTAAGATGATCTCAACAAGACTAGAAATCTTGTGTGGAATCGAAGGGCAAAGCTCGTTTTGATTTTGATTTTTAGTACAAATATGAATGATGAAAGTGCGGCCTAACGATCCTTTAGACCTTTCGAATTTGAAGCAAGAGGTGTCACAAAAGTTACCACAAGGATAACTGGGTTGTGGTAGCCAAGCATTCATAGTGGCTTTGCTTTTTGATCCTTCAATGTCGGCTCTTCCTAACATTGTGAAGCAGAATTCACCAAGTGTTGGTAATTCACCAAGCAGAGTTCACCCACCATTAGAGAACATGAGCTAGCTTTAGAACATCACAAGATAGGTTAGTTTTACCCTCAAGTTAGGCTGATAATTCAACCTAGTACGAGAGGAACTATTAATTTTGCACAATTTGTCTTCGCGCTTGGTTGAAGAGCCAATTGTGTGAAACTACTGTGTGCTAGATTATAAATGAACGCCTCTAAGTCAAAATTTATGCCAGAAGTGATGCATGTGCTTGCTGCTCATTTTTTAACCCTTAATAGGGCCCTAGCTCACAAGGGCACGTGTTGTTGGCTAAGCCCTCGCAGTGGATGCACCGCGTGGGCAGCCTAGAAGTATAATGTCCACCTAGTGGCAGGTTGGATCCTTTGCAGACAACTTAAATATGTGATGGGGTATTGTAAGTTGCAGAGTGACCTTGCTGCCATGATCCACTAAGATTCAGCCCTAAGTCGCTCTGATTTGTCCCTCCCCCAAAGCTGAGCAGCGATGTGAAACAAATGGAGGCTTGGGGACGGATGGCCACCACTGAAACTATCCACCCCGCTTCCCATTACCCCATGGATGCTCCTATGAAAACCACTAACTTTTCAAGGTAGGATAACAAAAACAACACAGAATGGAGAATCGTCGGCCACATCCCTAACTTTTTAGGGCATGTCCCTACCGCGTGCCAATAATAATTTGATTTGACCATGTCAGGCAACTACCACAACAATGTCGTGTTCCCAGCAGTGCCCTTGTCTCGATCTTGTCGTGCCTCATAGCATGCCCCATCGATGCCCTACATCACGCCCTTGTCATGACCCACCGATGCCCTTGTTGTGACCAATAGTGCCTGTGTCACTTGTCACGCTCTAGCAGCTCCCTTGTCACTCCCAGCTACGCTTGCATCACTTATCATGCTCCAACAGCTCTGTTGTTATGCCCTGTAACCATGATGTCACACCTGTATCGGCATCACATTTCTCTTGTCATGCCTAGTAACACTACTATCTTGCCCGTGCCAGTCCCTTGGCACTTGCTGGGTACTCATTTCTCCTTGTTTGCACCCATGATTGCTAGTGTTGCATCGGTGTCATGCCGAGGGGAATACCCTTATCGCCTTTGGTGTTGTACCCGATAGCTCCGTTCTCGCCCTAGCAACACTAGTGTCGTGCCCAAGCTTGTCCCTTGTCACCCCGAGCAGCACCTGTGTCACTTATTGTGCTCATTCAGCTCTCTTCTCATGCCAAGCATTGCTCCTAGGAATGCCTTTATCGCACCATTGGCACACTTGTGTCACACCGTCTTGGTCCCTGTCACTCCCAGCAATGCCCTTGTAAAGCATGCGTGCTCAATAATTCATTTTATTCGTGCCCAACAATGCGAATGTATCAGCAGGTATTTGCACCTGACATCTCCCCCTTTGGGAGAGATAAAGGGACCGACACGGGCATGACACTAACAACGCTGGGTGTGACACCGGCTAGACAAGGGCATTTTCCCCTGGGGCATGACACCCGGTCTGCCACCATCACTCTGGGCATGATAAGAGAGGCCGATTTGGAGCCACGGCCAATTAAGGAGCGACACGCGTGACAACGGTGTTGCTTGGTGCGATAAGGAATGTGACAGACAAGGGTTATTTTCTTTAAACAACCCTCGTCGATAAACCACATCATTAATGCCCATAATTAGAATTATAAATTCCAGCAAAAAATAGGGCTGATTTCCTCTGCAAATTTGGATAAAAAAACTAGAAATACAACCTTGCTCAAATAGGTCACCTTTTTGAGCACACGTCTATCAAAGGCATAACATCAAGGCTACAACACACCACCACGGGATCCACACCTTTGCCATATCATCTATGGCTCCAATATAGTACCCCCAACTTCTATATCACGAATCTAGAGAGATGCCATCTAATATGAAACAAAATTGGCCAACATCAATACGACGGAAGCATACTAGCATCATAAAGCTGCGGAAGCATTACAAATCCATAAAGCTCCTTTCACGGGTGTGTCTACAATCCCAATACAACAAAAGTCACATATTTCCTTACACTCAGCATCCGGCCCGAGTCCCTTCAAGCAAGCTTCTCCTTGCTCTAACTAATGTCAG
>BSYO01000040.1:10363225-10515532 GCA_033239525.1 Nepenthes gracilis | reverse complement strand
TATGTATTTTACCAAGTGTTTTTTCAACTTGGTAAAAGAGACATAGGAAAGGGAGACCCTAAAACCATGACAGTAGTCATTAACAACATGAATAGAGTATCGAGGACGGCCCTCCACCTAATGAACTCCAGTGACTGTAATTTGCTCCAGCCAGAGGACACTGGGAATGATAACACCACTCCATCGTCCCATGCACTCCGGAAGAAAAGAGAAAAGGCCCGCCGGATAAAGGTGAGCAAAAACAACTCCGTCAAAAAAAAGAAGCAATCCAGCCAAGTACACGATCAAACGCACTCCGATTCGGAGTTCACGACGAAAAATAATGAGTGAACAAAGAGACACTCCGTCAACCAGTGCATTCCGAAAGAAAAGAGTGAAAGCTCTCATGGAAAAGGAGAGCGAATGCAACTCCGACCAAAGCCACTCCAACCAGTGTCACACCATCCACAGTGTGCAAGACACTCCGTCCAAGCCACTCCGCCAAAATCAGACCCTCCCAAGTCAGTCCGTCAAAAAGCCAGAAAAAATGAAGCACTCCAGCCAAGCGCGAACAAGGACGCACTCCGAAAACCAGAGTTCACGAGTGCGCCAGATACAACAGCGAACAAAAAGCCAGTTCGGAAATCGGAGCACGCACGAAACAGTAACTGAGTCGGCAGGATTTTTTTTTTATACCACTCCGGATCCAGAGTGCCAGGGAAAATAACACTCCGAAACCAGGAGTTCATAGGAGCTCCGGACAAATCAGGGATCAGAGGAGAAAAGCACTGGATTCCGGAGTGCAGAAAACCACACCCAACAAAGAAAATCCATGAGCTCATCAAAGGCTCTCTCACAGTGACCCAAAGCACTAACACCAAAGGCTGCAGCGCAGAAATTGAAAAACCAAAGTATTTATGATCCAGAAGAGATAAACGTCAGCAAGGGGAAGCAAATCACAACCTGCATAACCAAAGACATGAACCGCCACCTAATAAACAAAGAAAGTAGACCAAAAGTTCTCACAAAAATGGGATAAAAAAAAAAAAGCAAAGCAGCACAGGAGGTAAATGCAGCACCAAAAAGAAGCTTCGCCTCATGCCGAGACTACATCGAATTCCAAAACCAACCGGAACCCACATGCACTTCACAAGCCCAAAGCAGATCCGGTTCATCAAGATCAATGAATTGCATTCAGCAGTTAGTAATAAAATTTCAAATTTGAAGCCAACGCGGAGTCAAGGAGTGGTTGATCGCGTTGCGCTCTAAACATCAACCTACCCCGGCTCGATTCTCCGCGTTGGTAGTGGTCTTGTGCCTCCCAAAATCCTTCGGGATTTCGGGTTATGGGGCCAGTCACTTAAAAAAAAGCTTACCCTAACACAGTTTTGCTAACGCGGAGTTGGCGGAGTGGTTAAACGCACGGATGTGCGCCTCCCCACTCGGTTCCCCCCTGAAGCATAAAGTGGTATGCCTCCCCAAAAATCCCGCAAGGGATTTGTTATTAGACGCGAGTGCGGTGGGGCCGATCACTATAAAAAGCTTACCCTTAACATGTTTTTGCCGAAGGGAATTGGCTCAGTGGTTAAACACACTAAGTGTGCCTCCCCCACCTAGGTTCGATCCTCCATGGAAGCACCAAAGTGGTACCGTGCCTCCCAAAAATCCCGCAAGGGGTTTCGGATTATGGGGCCGCGAGTGCGGTGGGGCCGATCACTATAAAAAGCTTACCCTTAACACAGTTTTGCCAACGCGGGAGTTGGCGGAGTGGTTAAACGCACGGATGTGCGCCTCCCCACTCGGGTTCGATTCCCGTCAAGACATAAAGTGGTATCTGTGCCTCCCAAAAAAATCCCATGAGGGATTGGTTATTGGGCGAGTGCGGTGGGGCGATCACTATAAAAAGCTTACCCTTAACACAATTTTGCTGAAGCGGAATTGGCCTGGTGGTTAAACACACGGAAGTGTGCCTCCCCCACCTAGGTTCGATCCTCCGTGGAAGCACCAAAGTGGTACTGTGCCTCCCAAAAAATCCCGCAAGGGATTTCTGGGTTATGGGGCCGCGAGTGCGGTGGGGCCAGTCACTATAAAAAGCTTACCCTTAAAACAGTTTTGCCGACGCGGGCATTAGCGGAGTGGTTAAACTCACGGATGTGCGCCTCCCCCACTCGGGTTTGATTCCCCGCAGAAGCATAACTGGTACTGTGCCTCCCAAAAAATCCCGTAAGGGATTTCTGGGTTATGAGGCCGCGAGGGGGTGGGGCCAGTCACTATAAAAAGCTTACCCTTAACACAGTTTTACCGACGGGAGTGGCGGAGTGGTTAAACGCATGGATGCGCCTCCCCACTCGGGTTCGATTCCCAGTTTGAAGCATAAAGTGGTAATGTGCTCACAAAAAGCCCGCAAGGGATTGGTTATGGGGCCACTAGTGCGGTGGGGCCAGTCACTATAAAAGCTTACCCTTAACACATTTTTGCAGCGGAATTGGCCTCGGTGGTTAAACATACGGAAGTGTGCCTCCCCCACCCCAGTTCGATCCTCCGCGAAGCACCAAAGTGGTACTGTGCCTCCCAAAAATTCCCCAAGGGGTTAGGTTATGGGCCGCGAGTGCGGTGGGGCGATCCACTATAAAAGTTTACCCTTAACATGCTTTTAAAAATTTTGGTAGTCTAATTCTGTTCTAGAGAGAGGTGCTCTCCCCTCTCTCTAGGTTTCAAAATTTTGAAATTTGAACAGCCGTTCCGATCTGCCGCTCTCCCGGATTTGGTGGCGGCGCCGCAGCCATGGCCGGCTCTCGGATGTCTCCTCGAGCCCTCTCAAGTTCGTCTCCTCCGGATATTTCTCCCACCTCCTTCCCCTCTTCGCAATGCCTCTCGGTTCTCATCTTGTAACCCGATGGTGCTTTCTTGACCAAGACCGAGGATTTGGATTGCGGCAGTTCGGCTGGCCCCTCTTACCCTCCGCATGATGGTCCCCTGCCCCATCTCGTTGGTCCGGTTCACTGACTCATTCTACTAGTGCGAATGCAACCGCTGATCATGGACTCTCTTACGCCCAAATCTTGGTCGCAAGTTGTGGCGACAAGGGTAATTTTTCCTTTTGCCCCTCAAATTTTCCCTCCTCCTTCGGAGGCTGGGATTGATACGCCAGTTCCTCGGCTGAAGTCGGGAGCAAGGTACCGTCATGTGGGGTTCCACTCTAGTGGGTTTGTTCCATGATAAACCCCCCCATTTCCTAGCTGTGGATTCCATAGCCAGGAGAGAGAGAAACTCCCTCTTCTCTCTTTGAATTCAAATTCGAATTCGAATTCTGCCAGACCCATGCCTGGGTCTTTGGTGGCGGCGCACGTCTTCGGCCATGGCCGACTCCCCTACTCCTTCTCCGGTGTTCGCCTCCCCCGTCCGTCCCCCACTCTCCTCTCCATCGAACACCGTCTCGCCCTCTGTGAATCCTTCCTCGACCCGCCTTGGTTAGGACCCAGGCATCCGATTGCCTCTGCGTTCCCGAAGCACGTTCTCGACAAATCTGCCGGTGACTTTGTTCCCCCCCACTCCCGGGCCGATGTAGAAGGACGGATCTGGGGCAAAGCTCAACCTGCAGTTCTTCTCTCACCATGCTTCGTGTCCTCCGATGGCGCTCTTTCTCCTCCGCAGGTCATCGAACAGGAAATGTCTTCCGGAGTCATACCTTGGTTGGCTACTTCCTAAATACTCCTCCCCATTTCATGGCTGTTAAATGGATTGCCATGAAGATATGGGCCCGATTTGGTCTCAAGCAAACTGGCAACGAAGGCGATTTCTTTTCTTTCGTTTCCCCTCGAAGAGATGGTAGAGAAATGCTTGCATGCCTGGTCCATGGGTGTTCTCTCGAAAAGCAATCTTCCTTAAACGCTAGAAGCCCGGAATGGATTTGTCAAAAGAAGAACACAAGCGTTTTCCAATTTGGATTAAGGTATCCAAACATACCGCTCGAACCGTGGTCTCTCGCTGGACTTAGCCTGGATAGCTAGTGCGATTGGGATTCTCTGAGCCTTGATCCTAGGACTGCCGTATGGAGAATCTATCCTTTGCAAAGATGTGTGTTGAAGTTGGTGTGGATGGGCCATTCCCCAGCTCCATCGCTGTTCAAAACTTGTCCCGCTTCTACTGAAATTGCTATGGTGAATGTGACTTATAGCTGGAAGCCAACCCGTTGTGCTCGATGCCAGCAGATTGACATCTAGAGACAAAATGCCTGTCAAGTCTAATCCAGTACTTCTAATCCTAAGCCTTTAGGTTCAGCCCCTGCCGATCCTGTCCAAAGTGACAATGTTAGGCATCCTGTAATTCGATGCAATTGGTCCAGTCTGTTCGCCTCCTCCACATCTTACCTTAATGTTGATATCTGGTTGCCAATTCGCCGTGCCTCCAACCGACGCTGTTGGTAATTTTGGCCACTTACCTGATACGTGGCTGGAGCAAGCCTTGCCATTGGCCATACCCGTCTTGCCACGGGAACGTGAATCGATGATTGTATCCCTCATTCTGAGATTCATGAAATCTTGATTCAGCCGATTTCTCCCCCACATCCATCTGCTGCCCCGAAGGTTGTTGAGGAACTTAATGGCTGTAGTGGGAGTAGCCTCACCATTGTGGAGGTGATGTACTCTCAATTTTTTTTTTTGATAAGTAAGTGTGTAATTTGCATTAACGGGAGAAAAATTTAC
Organism: Nepenthes gracilis; assembly: GCA_033239525.1. Taxonomy (NCBI): domain Eukaryota; kingdom Viridiplantae; phylum Streptophyta; class Magnoliopsida; order Caryophyllales; family Nepenthaceae; genus Nepenthes; species Nepenthes gracilis. The sequence continues at coordinate 10,510,847 of BSYO01000040.1, read as the reverse complement.
AAAAAATTATGTTATAACTCCAAGTTTTTGACTTGGAGTTAGAACATAAAACGCTAGGGCATACCTTGTTAAATCGGGTACATCGTAGAATTCTCAAAAACCTAAGAGGAACTATCTAGCATTTAACAAATAAGATCATCGCCCGCAGCTACCGGAGAAACCATCAGTGACAAGGCCGGCCCGCCTTTCACAGGCCCACGCAAGAGCACTGGCGGCCTAAAACCAAATACAAGAACAACCAATCCAACATCAGCAACGAGAGGGCTGTACATCAACATCTACACAATCAACAACAAGGTGTAGCAAGAACCCAACCAGCTCCTCGAAGCTTAAGATCAGCATGAGATTCAGCCAAGAATGGCTTTAACGCAGCACATGGCGAAATGCGGACCCACCAGCAGAACTGAATTGTTCAAAGCAGAGGCAAATTTGCAGCAAACAGGTTAGAACACGCAAGACACCTTCGAACACAGCTTCAATCAATGAGCCTTGATTGCTTAGCGCAAAAAAAAACAGCCGCACAAATCCGAAGCGTAATAGTCGAGTTCGGGGACAGCAGCAGATTAAACAGACAGCATTCTAGCATTCCAAAGATGTGAAGAGAACTTTGCACTTCATCAACATCAACACCGCAAAGACAGAATAGTGCTGAGGCGTAAACCATGGGCTTCATCAACATACACTTACAACAAAACTCCCCACACCATAACAACAAGGCAACCAATACCAAAGATAGCAAAACTTGACATCGCAACTCCTCAACGCTCCCAAAGACCAGCATGAGTGTCCATGCAGGCCAGCTCTACCAAGACCATCAATCATGTCAACATCCCCTAGCCAACAGCAGAGGGAAGCGGATGTCGGACATCCGCAACATGAGACCTCATTTATTCAAACATCAACAGCCCAACATCCGGCATTAGCTTGGCGCGGTGGATAACCGAATATCAACAAGAACCGTTCTCAATCTCAGCACTCCACGGGAGTATGCCGGGAAGCAACAATGAGGAGGCACAATCTACCAATCTCAGCCGAGAAATCCGAGCTACGGCAAAGGTAGCATTAATGCACAAACCCCCTCATAACCATAGATATCCGAGCATCAACAGAGCAACTATAATGTATTATGAGATACAACATGACATTCACACACATAACCATCTCTTAACCATGGCAGCCAACCTTCCAAGCCAAATTGCCCAAAAGCGTGGATCACAAGACGAAAAGCAGCACCAGGAAAATCAGATCGAGAGAAGCGGTGGCATCCACATGCCCACCTTGAATGCACCCAAGCAAAGATATACGATGGTGCCAGAGTCTCCTTCGCCACATTCCAAAAATGCCAAAAATTACAGCACCCATGAATCAGCATCATACACGCCGCACCGTGATGGACTCTCAAACCTCCCATGTTCCGCCGGTTTCCCGAAACCTTTCCCCCTCCTTGGTCAGTATCCTAGGTACCTTTGGTGCCTCGGCTCCCAGACCCCCGTTTTGGCCCCTGTCTTCCGGTCTCCTCCGCCTTTGAGACAAAGTTGCGCCATTTGGATGATTCGATTGCTTGGATGGCAATCCGGTGAGCAGATTAATGAACTGCTATTGATTACGGCTCCGGCAATGATCCAACACCCAATTTGATCTCTCGAATTATACAAAAGCATGGTTTGGTGTCTTCTAAGAATGGTGGAACTACTCCTGCCTCCGTAATATGTGCCGGCCGTCTTTGTGGACTATTCTAAAGGAAAATTTTTAAATGTCAATGAGGCTTTGGATATGGAATGCGATTCTTGGAAGCCTTCTTGATCTCGAAAAAAAGAACAAATCCAAAAAAATCTAAGGCATCACCCCGATCTTAGGGGGTGTCTTTGGTGGCTTCTGGGTTTTGTATGGATCCAATAAATCCAGTATTTGGTTTTTGCTGGTTATTTCGTGTTAGAGTGAATATATTGGCTCAGTAATTTTGTAATGTAGCTGGTCAGGATCCTCTAATCTGATTCCGGGGTTATTGAGCTGGTTTTGTGTATGCTCGGGGTCTTGATCTCTCCCCGATTTTAACCCTTGGCTCCTCCCGGAGATGCACGGCTTTTCTTGATGCCATTTTATGCTCTGTGCTTGTGAAACATGGTTTTCAACTTTGTCTTTGTTGGAGGTTTGTTAGATGCTAATTTGCTGACTTTGGTGCTATTGGTCAGCTACTCCGATGGATTTTGTCCACTGGTTTAGTTGGCTATGTGATATGGCCTTAGGCCTTTCTTCAATTGTGGTTCAACAATTTCTTTGATCATATGTGTTCTTGGGTTGTTCGATCTCGGCACTTTGTGATGATGTGGTTGCTTTGTGTTTGCATAAGTATGAAGCTGATCTGCTATTGATTGTGATTGTTTCCTTCTGATGTGGGATTCAACATTTGCCGTATGCTGTTTGTGTTGATGCTGAAGCTCTGATTGCTACTGGGGTTTGGCCGCTGGCTTCACCTTTGGTTGGGCGTCTTAGGTGCTATGCCCCTTTTCCTTTTGGTTGCTGTTGCTGATGTTTTGATGCCGAGAAATGGTGCTTCTGTAACATATGTTTCTTGCTCCTGCTGCTTGTCACCTACTGGTTGTTGCTATAGGCCCTGGGAGAATGAAAATGGGGTCTGTTCTACGCTTTTGGTGTTGAGGGCAAATTGGGTGTTGGCAGGCCAATTTACATCTACAGCTGTGGGCTGTAGGTTTTTGAATTTACATTCTATCCTGTCATTGCTGAGCACGTCATGTGATCCTTGCTGTTATGTTGTTGCGTTAGATGTAACAATTTTGCTGTTATGGACGGCTGTTGGGTCGGTTTTTGGCTGGCTCTCTGGCTGCTGTTGTAATGGTGTAGCTTCTCTGCTTATTGAGTCTGGTTCCAGGGAGTTTAACTGGATTCAGGCTTGCCGCTGATGTTGATAGGCCCTTCTCTGATTGAGTATTGTGGTGACTCCTTTTCTGTGGAGATGTGGATGTCACTTCACTTCTTCCCTTGACTAATGGTCTTAGTTAGTGTTCTTGGTTGGTCTTTGCTGATGGTGGATCGGATTCAGGCTGATCTGGCTCTTCCAGTTTTTTTGCTGAGCCCAGTAAATGCTCTCGACTGATTTAGATGCAGCAGGTGTTGGGATTTGGTGGCTACTTTGAGGTTGGCTGATGACTTGGCCAATGCTTTTGATGTTTTGGGAATCAGCTGGCCGATCCTCTTGGGCTTTTCATGAGGACGGATTGGATCGCGATTGTCTCTTGCTGCAGCAGAATATCATCTTTGTTGGCATTTAGAATGCCATGTCTTTGGTTTCTGCCGATAGTGGCTGTGAAGCTCGCTGAGTTGCTTTGTCTTGCTTGCTAATTGCGGAGTGCGGCCCGATGTATTTCTTTGGAGCTGAAGTGGCAAAGCCTTGCTGGAGCTGCTGGAATGCTAGTCTGGTTGCTGTGGCGTGGATTAGTTGGATTTCAGTTGCTGGTCGGCTGTCCTCCCTTTGATGATGATGCGTCTGCTATTGGTGGATGGTGCTAAAAAGCCGTGGCTGTTGGCTGCTGGCTACATCTTATTGCTAGCATTAAGGGTTTTGCCTGGATTGGCATGTAATTTATTTTGTTTTGGAACCGCTTTTTGAGTGGTTTGCTTGTATCGGATGATTACCAGCATTTTTGTCTTTTAGTTGGTTTCATCTGTTGTATCAAAGTGCTCGGAGCATGCCCTAGATATTTTGGTTTATCCCCAAGTCGGAATAACACTTGGTGATAATCCTTACTTACTTACCAAAAAAAAAAAAGATAAATCCATACTTGTAAATTTTTCTCCCTTTAATCCAAATCACTTACTTACCAAAAAAAAAAAAGATTCCATAGCCAGGAAATTATGGGCTAGATTTGGGCTGCGGAATGTTGCTGTGAACGAAAAAGGCATCTTTTTCTTTACCTTTGATTCTGACCCTCATATGGAGGCTTGCCTTGCTAGAGGCTTTTTTTTTTTTTTTGGTAAGTAAGTATTTTGATTAATGGGAGAAAAATAGTATAAAAAAGTATGTTTATCTCCAAGTATTTTGACTTGAAGATAAAACATAAGACGCTAGGGCATACCCCGAGCGGACAGTACATTCGAATAAACAAAAAGGCCTCTAGGAGGACAACGATTGCCGAAAATGATAAAATATTACAATTCCATCGAAACAATGAGAACACGTATGCATTAGCGGACACACATATTCGGCATGCTCCGATTCCGAGACCAGAAGACCATCATAGCATGCAAAGCTGACTCAAAAGAATCCTAAGCTCCAAGGCTCCAACCTCATTTTCCAGCAAGACAAAATACCACTGCATCTGCCATTGCCTTGCTAAAGGCCCGTGGGAAATCAAGAGAACTCCATTTTCCTCAAGAGGTGGTCTCCGGGTATGTCTCTGGACTCATCATCCATCAAGTCCTTCCCCATGTGGATTTCTCTGGTCAACGTTCCTATTGAATTTTGGACCCCATTAGGTTTAAGCTGGATTGCAAGTAGGATTGTAAATAGGATTTACTCCCTCCTTGATGATTGTAAACCATTTCAGGAAGGCTCTTGGTTCTGGCCGTTTGCATGGATCGGCTGAAGCCGCTCGGCTTCATCCCTTCATCCTTCACACCGTGCCGGACTCTCTCATGGGCACACTTATTGGTCCGGTTTGTCATGACGAGATCCACAAGGTGATCATATCTATAGGCGACTATCGTGCCCCTGGTCCTGATGGATTCAGTTCCAAATTCTTCAAGGAATCTTGGGACATTGTGGGCTCATCTATTTGTGAAGCTGTCCGCGACTTCTTTAATCATGGAAAGCTTCTAAAACAGATGAACACCACGATCATTAGCCTGATCCCAAAGGTCAAATCTCCTCGTTAGGTATCTGACTACCGTCCCATATCATGCTATAATGTCATCTACAAGGTAATCTCAAAGATTTTAGCAAATCGGCTTAAGATGGCTTTACCCCACCTTGTTGACAAGTGTCAAACGGCCTTTGTGGCTGGGCGCCATATCAGTGACAACATCCTTCCGGCCCGGAGTTCCTTCATAAGTATCACCGGCCATGACCGCTTTCCAGATGTACAATGAAAATTGACTTAATGAAAGCCTATGACTCGTCCATTGGGATTTCATCATCACTGTTCTGAATTTAATGAAATTTCCTCCAAAAATGGTCGAGTGGATAAGTCAATGCATAACTACTCCCTCATTCTCTGTGAATATTAATGGGGAAGCAGTTGGTTTCTTCAAAGGTGGAAAAGGTCTCTGTCAAGGCGATCCTATATCTCCTTACCTTTTTGTACTGGTTATGGAATTCTTGAATGGTATAATTAAAATCAAGGCCCGCAGGAATGATAAGTTTAAATTCCATTGGAAATGTGAATCGACTCATACTGTTATGCTCGCTTTTGCTGACGACCTCCTGCTTTTTTCTCATGCTGATGCCAGCTTGATTCAGATTCTAAAGGATTGTCTCGAGGAGTTCCATTGGCTCTCTGGCCTGTCGGCCAATGTAAATAAGAGTGAAATCTTAAATGCACTCTAAAGACAATTCACTTCATCAAAGCATCGCCGACATCACGGGTTTCAAAGTAGGCAAACTCCCCATCGTGTATCCGGGAGTTCATTGATTACTACCAGGTCGATTTGAAATTGCAAAGCCCTCACTGAACAAATTACTCGCCGTATCCAGTCTTGGAAGAATAGATGGGTCTCTTTTGGGGGGAGATTGCAACTCATTGCTTCTATCCTTTTGTCCGTCCACCTTTATTGGGCATCAATCTTCATTCTGCCCAAATCTATCCTTAATCAAATCGACCGTTTGATGAGACGGTTCTTATGGAACGACTCTACTGATGGGAAGGCGAATGCTAAGGTAGCTTGGGCTGACATTTGCTACCCGAATAGCGAAGCTGGGATGGGCCTCAAGAATTTGCAGGCCCAGAATAAAGCCCTCATCTGCAAGCTTTTATGGCGTATCATGCTGAAGGACCCTGAATCGGCTTGGTCCTCTTGGATCCACAAAAATAGAATCAAGGATCGCTGTATATGGACTCTCAAAGTCCTTGATACAGCCCCATGGGGTTGGAAAAAGATCATGAACAATCGCCCCTTCATTCTCTATCATTCTTCTAAGATCATTGGTGATGGCCGTGACACTTTCATTTGGCATGATAACGGCATCCAATGGGTCTCGCTAGGTAATGTCAACTCCGATCGTATTCGTATGGTTACCGGCTTAACTTGGGACGCAAAGGTGTCTCAAATAATCTGTGATGATCATTGGGCTTGGCCTAATCCGTATGATCAGGAAGTGTCGAATCTTACTGACAATATGCCCTCTTATCTTTCCAACACCGAGCAGAAAGATTCCCTTAGATGGAATGGGAGCACGAACGGTATTTTTTCGACCAAATCTGCCTACTTACTTATCCACCCACCCAAACTGAAACTGTGCTAGACCACCTTAGTCTAGGGCCCATACCATATTCGCCCACGCTTTTACTCTCCGGCTTGCGATCCAAGGTAGGCTAAATACCCTGCACCGCGTTCAAGGCGTCCCTAATCTCTCCAAAATGTGTATCCTATGCAACTTGGATGTCGAAAACCATAATCATCTTTTTCTTCTCATGTCCATTCTCCAATCTGTGTATGGCTCAACATACAAAGGAAAGCCTTTCGGTGGCGTTCTCGATTGGAACCATAACATCATCCGGGCCTCCCAAAGAATGGAAAGGTAAGAATCCCTCCCCGCCATATCCAAGCGTCTCTCTCTTGCGGCCACGGTTTATTTTATTTGGAGAGAACGTAACCACCGGACCTTCCAAAAATCCTCCTCTCAGGATATTTCCCAAATCTGCTCTCAAATTACAAATATCGTTCGGGACAAATTGAAGGCATCCGCGGCTGTCGACGGGTGTTATGCCCATTCGCTTCTTATTCGTTGGAAGTTATAAAATAAAAAAAATAAAAAAAAAAAGTGTATGTGGTTGTGATAAGAGGTGTTTCGCTAGAAGTTGTTTTGATCTTCATTCTTTGAATGTGGCTGTGGCGGTTTTGCTGAGTAGTACCAACCTCGGCCTTGCCTGTTTGAGGTGGGGTGTGCCCCCTTTGCATCTCGTAGTCCGTTGGGGTCTTGGACGGAAACTCTGCGGGAGTGCAAGGGGGCTTACGATCTTTGTCTTGGTTCTGCACCTTTGTGGTTGGATGGTTTTGTTAGTGCGATTCTTTGGGATTGAAGATTCGAATCGCCTTTTTGGGTTGGTCATATCGATCTGCCGAACAGTAGATTATCCGAACTAATCCCGATCTCGCATGAGAGGGCCGATCATATCGGCTGCTTGCCAGCCTGCTCGGTTGATTTGATCTTACCGTTGTTGTTGATTCCATTTACTGCCTACGTTGGACCTGTTTGCTATTGTTTTTTATGATGCTGCGTGGGTTGATTAATGCCTTGTCCTTGTTGTCAAATGGCGCTGGACTGCTGCTGCTCTCTTGGTTGTTCTTTTGCATTGCGCCTGGAGTGAACTGCGTGTAATTTGAACTGCCTCCTTAGAGGTTGGTTTTGGGCCTTGCCTTTGTAATCAAAAAAAAAAATTTTGGGAACTCCGGATTCGGAGTTTTGTAAACTCCGAATCCGAGTGGATCCCTTCAAAAAATAAATAAATAAATAAATATTTTTTCGAACTCCGGATTCGAGTGTCATGAACTCGAATCCGAGTGGATTCCACAAAAAAATTTTGGGAACTCCGGATTCGGTGTGGGTCCTCGAAAAAAAAAAAATGCGTGCGTGTCTATACTCCGATTTTCGGAGTGCAATTTTTGCCGGAGTGAAAATTCCGGAGTGCAATGTGCGAGTGTTTTTTCAGTGCTTTGGTCGGAGTGCAAATTCTTTGGAGCGAACTTTGCGGTGTGTGCATTTTGCCTGTTCCTTCTCTCACGGAATGCGCAAGAATCCCGAGGACAAGTCACGTTTGAATCCATTCCCTCGCTGAATGTTGGGAAATTCCCCTGAATACTTATTCCATTGCATGGATGGAACGATTTTCTTTGTCAGAGTGGTTGTCTCAGTTCTTGAGACAGATTTGGGTTGAGGGGGCTGTCAATCACCTGCACGGTACTTGATTCAGCAATGTTAGCTCTGGTTGTCACCGGGCTGCAGTGAGGAGATGATTTCATATGTTGCTCCGTGGCCGGAGTGGGTTGAGTGATGATCCTTTTCCCTCATAGGCCGGAGTAGATGTGCGTAAGATGAGGATGGAGAGGCTTTGTATCCGGAGTGCCTTTTTTTTGGTAAGTAAGTATTTTAGATTATAGGGAGAAAAAATTACAGAATTTATGTTTTTACTCCAAGTATTTTGACTTGGAGTAAAAACATAAACCGCTAGGGCATACCCCGAGCATCTTGTATCCGGAGTGCCTGTGTTTCCAAAGTGGTGTTTCCGGTGTGAAACTGGCCGGAGTGCAATGCTGCCGGGGTGGAAAATTCCGGTGTACAATCTGCGGTACGTAAGTTTTCGGAGTGCCTCTGGCCGGAGTGCAATATGCCGGAGTGACTTTTTGCCGGAGTGCACCTTGCCTGTTCCTTTCCTTGCCGGAGCCGGTTTGCACTATGGAGCCGGAGTGTGAAAGGCATCGGACGGAGTGCATCCTCTGTTGTGGGACGAAGGGGCATGGGGTGCAGGCTTTGATTTTGCCAGTTCTGGACTTAGGTGGCTTGAAGTTGCTGAAGCTCCCATTAGTAACTATCTATCTGTTTTTTTTAGATTTGGTTGTATTGTTATGACCGTTTTGCATACGGTTGTTTTAGACAAATTACACCTAGGTGTGGTTTTCTACTTTCTGTTTCATCTGTTCATGATTTTCTTCATGGTTATGCTCGGGGCATGCCCTAACTCATTGTTCTAATCCTAAGTTGGCAAAACACTTGGGCTTAGAACATCGTCTTTGTATTTTTCATTTTGTTTAATTCATTTAACTTAATTAACAAAAAAGGATTGCAAGTAGGATTGGTAACCCGATTCTTTGCGACCCTAGCACTGCTAGGATGAATCGCCTGCACCAAGCCAGAATTTGTATTGAGGTGGGTGTAGATGACCCCCTTCCTGGAAAAATTTCGCTCTTGACTGTTTCTGACAAGATAGTGGAAGTTGAGGTTGTTTACCATTCTAAGCCAACTCATCGTAATCCTCTCAAGCTTAATAGCAAAAAATGGGTTGCCAAAAGTCATAATCAGCAACAAATTTGCCCTCAGGCTCCCGCTCACGGACCTGGGAGCCATGATGGAGTGGTGGTCCATCCATCTGATCAAATGCTAGGTGCTGAGTGGATGCCAGCTCCACACAAGTAAAATCTAGCGGAAAGGGGCTTGTGCTGTGCTCTATACTAGCTGACTCTGATTCTAAGCCGGCAAAGGCTGACGTGGACTCTAATGGCTTCTCCTCGGAAACAAAGGGTAATGTGGACCATTTGACACCAGCTATCAGCATGCGGGTGGAAAAGGGTTTGTGGTTGGCTAATAGCACGTCTCATCCTGAGGTTATACCTGCTGGATCAGTGCCGGAGTCCAACTTCGCGGCATTACAGTGCCCTGAGGCGGACACCCATTTAGACCATTCTGCTGGGGTCTATGCGCATCCTAATGCTGAAACTGTGGCTGACACATTAGCCGGATCAATTACTTCTGATGATGGGGTTTCCCATGAGGATGTTGCCCTGCTTGAGGGTTCCTGGGCTGCTGGCTCTCTTCCTGGACCCCTCGAGGTCCCGCCTAACTCCCTCGCTTCGGGTCCAATTGAGGTGGTAGATCCTGATATTAGCCCTGGATCTATCTCTCGGATCGTTCAGAAATATTCTTTGGATGGCTCCCCAGCTGTTCTAGCCGGGTCTAGCGCTGTGAACAAGAAGATTACTCCGGATGGTAGTACTCCAGACGTGGATCTGATCGTCGATCAGGCCCCTGTATCTAATTCTGATGATGAGGATTCATGTGAGAAGGAACCGTTGTTCTTAGCACCGGAGACTGGACTCGATTGGCTCTCGTCGGCTTTTCCATGGCGCCCTTGGCTTGAGCACCGGAGACTAGTGACGGACTTCCCTGAGCAGTCTTTGCGGGATATATCTGATGAGAACTTTAGTAGGTTCCTTTCGGCCTTTAGTTGGATGCGGCAGATAAGGGTTTCCCCTTGATGCTTATTTGTTAGCTTTCCAACTAGTTTTTCTGCCAATGTGACTCTCAAACCCATAGTGCCTCATTCTCTCCCGGAGGAGGAGAAGGTTGTTTTTGGATTCTGTCCTCCTTGCTGAATTTGGCAACTAATTGTCCGTATCAGAATTGTAATCGAATGAAATTTTATTTGGGCTTCATGGCATTTCCTTTATGATCCCAGTGATGAACCTGGCATCAAGATAAGTCTAGAGGCGGCGTAAAGGCGCTTTCCATGAAAAACCGGACTTCTCATGCATGATAACCTACAGCTACCGGGTTGGGTGTGAGTGGTTTTGTCCCTGATACTTTCCTTTGGCACGATAACTGGCACCCCCTTGGCCCTCTGAGTGAAGTGAGCTCTGACCGGACTCGCCTTGTCTCGGTTCTGCATTGGGATGTAAAGGTCGATGCCATTATCAGGGAAAACAGATGGATCTGGCCTAACCCTTTCGACACGGAGGTGTCCCAACTCGCTTTGAATATGCCAAACAACCCTCCTTGCAGCTATCAAAAAGACTCACTGAGATGGGCCGGGGCTCTTAATGGCATTTTCTCGACTAAGTCTGCATACTATCTCCTTCATCCTCCCAAACCTAAGGTTTTTTGGGCCCCTCTGGTGTGGGGCCCATCCCATATTCCTTCCCACGCGTTCATCCTTTGGCTTGCCATTAAGGACAGACTGAATACCATTGACCGCCTTCATTATATCCCTAACCTTTCACCCAGGTGTATTCTCTGCAGCACGGATGATGAAGACCTCGTTCACCTCTTCTTCTCCTGCCCATTCTCCAGAACCTTGTGGACTAATATCCAAAGACACTCTGGTATTCACTGGCCCTACCCTGGATGGTATCAAAATATTTCCTGGGCTGCCTCTCGTTGGAAAGGAAAAAGCCTTCTGGCTGCCTCCAAGTGCTTGTCCTTGGCCGCCACGGTTTACTACATATGGAAGGAGCGCAATAATCGGATTTTCCAAAAATCTCCCCCACAAGACTCATCTCGTCTATTCTCTTTGGTGATCGATGTTGTGAGGCTTAAATTAATGACTTTCTCGATTCCTAATAGGGCTGACTATAGGTCGACTCGGATTAGGTGGGGTATATAATAAAAAAAAATTAATTAAAAAAAAAAATTGAGAGGGAGGCGGTGTTTGTGGCTATTGCCTGCCTGCTCTCCGGAGGCCCTCATCTGGCGGGTTCTTGTGTTCCTGTTATCGCTTCTCCCCTTTGGGACTTTGAAACTTGTTTCTCGGGTTTGCTAGGGGCTCGGGTTTACTTGGTTTGATCCCTTTTGCCATTGTTTGTCCCTTTTGGGCTGCTTTTTTTGCCCTGATATTTTTTGTATTCCCCCTCCCCTAGCTTTGTCTCCCCCTCCCAAAAAAAAAAAAAAATGTTGGGGCTTCTGCCCCTTCTCGGTCTGGATCTTTAGTATAGCTCTTGGTTTCCTTTGCTGTACTCGTAGTGGTTGCCTACCGAGGGGATCCACTTCCCTTTGTTGGGTGATGCTGCTGGCTTGGCTCTGGATTGGTGGCATCTTGAACAGGTTAATGAAAGGGTATTATTCAGGATTGCAATGATTTGCCTGGGTGTGCTCGGGGTTGTTGAGTTGGCTTCTCTGTCTTTGATCTGTTGGGGAGTTGATATGGCTGTATGCACTTTGGAAGTCTGGTGTCTTCTCACATTTCTGGTCTGATGTGGGAATTGCTGATGTTATGCTGGATGAAATCTAGCCATCTTTCTTTTGCTGGTTTCTGATGTGAAGGATGGTTGGCTCGCTCTGTTTGTGAGGATGCTGCTTGTGAACGATCAGCAGTGTCTTGTGGCAGCCGTTGAGAGGTTCTTATGCAGGAGCTGGTTATGGGTTGTTGCCAGTACTGCTGGCTCGGCCCATTATTGATGGAGTGGTGAGGGATGAATTGCTTTGTCATAGAGAGCTGGCTTGTTTGCTCTATACTGATGTTTTTGACTAAGTAGCTGGTGATGCTACTAGTCCCTTTTGCAGATGCTGGAGGTGGGATGGGAGATTTGCCTTCATTTCGAGTGTGGTCAAGCTGGGTTGTTATCATAGTCCGCTTTGGTTGCTAGTCTACGGGATATCCGGGGATATTCTTGTTTTGGATGTAGGCGGTGAGGTTGGGTGATTGAAGCGGTTTATTTCTTTTTCTCCGTCATTTAATAGGATTCTTTGTTGGATTTTGTATTAAAGGGATTTGCGGATGCCCTTGATTGTTGGTCGATTTGTTGTTAATTTACGCTAATGTGCAAAGGGGCCCTACTGTTGCTGCATACGGATTTTGAAGTTCAGAGTAATCTAGATCTTTGAAGGTCCTGTCGTTGTTGTTGTAGCATACGGTGATTGAAATCGGTGTTAGGCTATGGCCTTTGTTGTTTGAGCTACGGATTATTGCTTTCACTAATGTGGGGGCTTTGTTGAAGCGGGTTTTGATGAATCTGGTTTGGCGACTGTGATGTGCCTCATGTGCCGTTTTCATTTGCTAGCCGGATTGTTTTCTGTGTTCAACCGCCGATTATTCCCGCATGGCAATTGAGCCCGGTCTTTCTGTTTGAGGACGCCTTTGGGGATGGAGGTTTGGAAGGGATTTGAAACCGACTTGGTCTGCCGAATTGGTTTGTTAGATTCCGTTTCTGATCTGGCGCCTCTACTGCTGTTCTCGCCTTCTAGCCGATTTGGTTTTACAGTTTTCAATTGCCACGTTCATATGCCACTGTCAATTTTGGCCGGTCTGATTTCTTCGTAGCTGAGTACAATTTTCATCTTGGTCCTCAACTGCCCGATTGAGACCGAAGTTTTGGCTAATTCCTTGCGGGTTTGATGATGTATCTCTTATGCCTAGATGGACTCCTTTTTGCCGTTGTTAGTTTGGGCGTTGAAGTGGATGATCAGCCTTTCCTCCACCAAAAGCCAAGATCAAATGGCTTAAAGAGGGTGACCAGTGCACTAACTTCTTCTTTAAGACTGTGAGTGGCAACTATAACCGAAATAGGATTACCTCCCTCCATGATGAGTCGGGCATTCCTACTAACGGGACGGAGGACATTCACAAGCTCATTGAGGGTCACTTCAAAAACGCCCTTGGTTCGGGGCGGTCCCATGGATCGGTGGAGGCTAATCGGATCCGCCCGTACATTCTCCATTCGGTTCCCAATTCACTTACTGGCCCTCTTGTTAGGCCGGTCAGTGATGACCAAATTCGCAGTGCAATGTTCTCCATGGCCCGCCAAGATGTACTATAAAGATCGACCTTAAGAAAGCCTATGACTCTGTCTATTGGGATTTCATTATCAACATCCTCAACCTAATGGAATTCCCTCCACAAATGGTAAATTGGATCGGCCAGTGCATATCGACCCCGACTTACTCTCTCAATATCAATGGGGAAGTGGTCGGCTTCTTTAAAGGTGGCAAAGGTCTGCGTCAAGGTGATCCGCTCTCCCCCTACTTATTTGTCCTAGTTATGGAAGTTCTCAATGGCATTATTGAGGTCAAGGCAAGAAGGGATAATAATTTCAAATTTCACTGAAATGCGCCTGGAAACTCAAACGTTATGCTTGCCTTTCTTGACGATCTCCTCCTATTCTCCCATGCTGATACCAAGTCTACTCTTATTCTCAAGGACTGCCTCAATGAATTCCATACCATTTACGGCCTTTCGCTAATCCGAACAAAAGTGAAATATTCTTATATTCTAAGGATTCCACTCTTTGCCGAGGATATTCTTTTGCTAGTTGGGGGGTTCAAGTTGGGCAATCTCCTATCAGATACACTGGGGTCCCCTTGATCACCACTAGGCTCTCGGTGTCTGATTGCAAGTCCCTCACAGAAAGAATCACAAAGAGAATCACATCCTGGAGGAATAGATGGCTCTCCTTTGGCGGGCGTTTGCAACTCGTTGCCTCCATCCTTTCTTCTATCCACCTTTATTGGGCTTCTATTTTTATCCTTCCCAAATCCGTTTTTAAGGCAATTGATCGCATCTTACGACATTTCCTTTGGAACGGGTTTTCTGATGGCAGAGTCAATGCTAAAGTGGCTTGGCATGACATATGTTGCCCAAAAGATGAAGGAGGGTTGGGCATCAAGAACGATTGATCGAATAAGGCTCTTAACCGCAAATTTCTGCGGGCGTCTCCTTTCTAAAGATTCGAATTCTGCTTGGACTTCATGGATATACAAAAACAGAATCAAAGATCGTGCATACGGACCATCAAAGTGCCGGCCTCGGTCCCTTGAGTTGCCAAAATTATGAAGCTCCGGCTTTTTATGCGTGCCTACTCTGTCGAGGATATTGGGGATGGCTCGATACTTTCCTGCAGCACGATAAGCGGCCCTTTGGCCCCCGAGTAAAGTGAGCTCTAACCAGAACTCGCCTTGTCTCGGAGTGCATTGGGATGTGAAGGTTGACGCCATTATCGGGGACAACGGATGGGCCCGCCTAACCCTTTTGACACGGAGGTGTCCCACCTTGCTTTGAATATGTCGAACAACCCTCCCTGCGGCATTCGAGGGAAAGACTCTTTGAGATGGACTGGGACTGCAATGGCAATTTCTCCACTAAGTCCGCATACTCTCTCTTCCATCCCCAAAACCTAAGGTGTGTTGGGCTCATCTAGTGTGGGGCCCATTCCATATTCCCTCACACACGTTCACCTTTTGGCTCGCCGTTAAGGGCAAATTGAATACCATTGACCGTCTCCATTACATCCCCTAACCTCTCACCCATATGCACTCTCCCGCAACACGGGTGTTGAAGACCACGCCCACTGTTCTTCTCCCCCGCCCATTCTCTAGATCCTTATGGAATAATATCCAAAGACATGCTAGTATTCACCGGCCATACCCCGACCGGCATCAAAATATATCCTAGGCTACCTCCCGTTCGAGAGGAAAAGTCTCCTAGTCGTGTATCTAAACGCTTTTGTCTCGACCGCCAGTTTTACGTCATTTGGAAGGAGCGCAATAATCGGATTTTCAAAATCTCCGCCTCGACTCCTCTCGCCTCTTCTCTATGGTAGTCGATGTTGTGAGGCTGAAATTAATGACCATCGCGGCTCCAAATAGGGTTGATCATCGGCCGACTCGGATTCGGTGGGGGATATAAAAAAAAAAAATGGCCGCTACTTGACATATTACTGGCCTACATCCTGGATGCCCTCTTCTGGAGGGTTTTAGTGTTCATGGCAGTACTTCCCCCATTTGTTCTTGATCCGCAGGGGTGGGTTTGGTTTGGTTGATCCCTGCTTGCCGGTGTTATTTTCTTCTGGGCTGCTATTCAGCCCTGGTTTTGTGTTTGTCTTGTTTCCCCCTCCTCCCTAAGCTCTGTTCCCCCCACCCAATTTTAAAAAAAAATAAAAATAATAAAAAATAATAAATAATAAATAAAAAAATTAATTAATTAAAATTGTTTGATTTTGGGGTTTTTGCCTCTTCTATGTTGGTGCTTTTGCTCGGTTCCTCTCCTTTTGCTGTGCTCGCAGTGGTCAACTATTGGGTGGCTCGTCTTCCATTTTGTTGGGTGATGCTTTGGTTTGGATTTGGGCGGGTGGCTTCCCGTAAATGTAGTTGGGTTCAGGGCGCTGTCTGTCTTCAAGTTGGAGCCCTCCTCGAAGGTGATAGTACATATGTCTTGCCCGATTGGGGCTAGGGGATATTATGTAGATTATTTTAGATCTGTTGGTATTTGATTTGGCGGGGTACTTACTGCTCGGCACTCTGGAATACTGATTTGTTTGGGATATGCTCCTTTCACTATTTGTGGTATTTGTATCCTTCTTTCTTTGTGGTGGTTGGCGGCGTTCGATTGTGGTGGTGAAGTCCACTTGTCACTTGGTATGGCGTTGGTTGGTTTGGATGACGTCTTTGGGGTTGGGCTGGTGGCGGTATAGGCGGGTCACCTACCTTTGGTGGGGCGGTGTGGGTTGAAGTCTCGATTCATGTGGTGTGGACTCGTTTTGCGTATCTTTGATGTATTGGATTAAATGTCATCGGGTTCTTTGGATTATTGATTTTGAGGAGATGTTTTTCGATACCAAATTGCTGTTGCCTTGTTTCTTGCTCCTTCTAGTTGACCACCGGTCCCTGCCGCTTTTGTTTTTGGTTTGCTGTCCTTGTCTCGCTTGCTGAGGGTGCGAGTGTGATGGGTTGCTGCGCTTTGTTCGCGGTGATTGATCTTTGGGTTGGTATTATGCTCGTGCTCAAGCTAATGTCCGGTTACATGGAAGTTCTTTGTTTGATGTTAGTGTTGGAGATAGATGTCTTTGGTTGCTGGCGGTGTTGCTTGATCATGCATTATGTAGGGGCCTTGCTGCTGATGCGGTTGGATCGAAAGAGCTCACTCAACTCACAGTTTCTTTGTTGGCTCCGCTACGCTGTTGAAGCTCTCTAAATCATTGCTGAATTTGTTGAAATTGTTTCTAATTTCGGTGCCCTTTTTGTCTGTTCTTCGAGATGGAACCGCTCCCGGAATTTTGGGGTGCAATGATGCTTCCGAGTTAATGGGACTGAATGTGACTTTGAGAATGCTTGATGATCTCATACCCATTCAATGTTGGGTTTTTGGTTTGGAGCCTTTGCTAGCTTGTTCTGCTCTGGTTGGGTTTTCTCGTGCCGAGCTGGTTGTCTCATCCTTTGGCTGCTATCTGCGCTTTTGAAAGCGGGCGCATTCCACTCGGCATTTGTTGATGCCGAGCCATGTGTTGGTGGGGGCTTTGGAATCTTGGGGTAGGTCTTGGTTTTCTTTGTAATGGGCTATTTCTTGGCCATCTTTATGCAAATTTCTTGGGTGCTAGAAGGGTTAGAATTTGATGAATGCTAGTTTTGAACTTTCAATATTGAGGTTGCTAAAGTTGATGCCGACGACATGACCAAAGAATTGTGTGCCATGTTGTGGTGAGGATGATGATGCATGTTGAATTTAATCGATGGACCATGCATCCAGCCGGCATCCTATTAGTAGCCGCTGGCTTCATGCTGATTTTCTGGTTCGATCGAATTTACTTCACGGAGATGCGATTATTAACAAAGAAGCGTGCTGAATCTCGGCATGCGTGATCATGAAATGTGCCTTTCGATGCAAGATGCTATTCTTTGGGTGAAGTTTGCCCTCTTGTTGATTTTCTCGCATCCCGATCGTTGATGCTGATTTCAACGGTGAGGCTTTGGGATCTTCTACTACAGGTGGTCCTTGGCTATGTGGTGCACCGCATCGTTTTGCTCCCGATATGCCTGTGGTCCATGTTGGCAATGTGCGATCGGATGACACCTTCCTTCTTCTTTGCTATTTTTGGACCTGGAGTGGCGGGTTTTTCTCAGGCGCGCTATGAGGATGTTTTAGCACGTTGCCGTGGCTGATGGCTGTCTCGTTTGTTCTGTGATTTGCTGCTGCGGGGTGATCGGAAGTTGGGATTCCTGTCGCCTTGGTAGTATCTGAGTTTGTTTCTGCTTGTATATTAGGACATATCTCATGTTTTTATTTGCTGTTAGTCCTTCCCTCTTAGAGGGTTATTTTGAGCCATTCTTTGATGTACCAGCTGCTCGGGGTATGCCCCAGCGTTTTATGTTCTAACTCTAAGTCAAAAAACTTGGAGTTATAGCATAGCTTTTGTAAATTTTCTCCCGTTAATCCAAAATACACACTTACTTACCAAAAAAAAAAGCGGTGGGTGCAGTTGCCGGATTGGCTGCTTCCCCATGCGTGCTGTGCTTGTGAATATCGTTGTGGCATCGAACTGCTCATTGGTGCTGGTTTTTCGGTACTGGTTCTGCTGCGTTGCCTCCGGAGTGAGGTTATAGGCTGAACTCCCAATCATTTGGTGACTGGATCTGGCGGTCTTTGTTACATTTCATTATCGTGAGGGGTGTTTTTCTTTGGTCGTTTTTGCTATTCTATAGGAGATTGATGCTGCTGTTATCGCTCTTTGTGTGGCATGTGAGCTGCCATTTTCCTCGATGCACGTTGGAGATGGTGTCTCGGTGCCTTGCTGGAATAGATGCAAAACGGCATCAATATTAGTGTAAATTTCTTTGGGATGGGGATGTCTCTTGGTTCTGCCCGTGATCGGGTGCTTCTTTGATTTAGTATGTGCCGGCCCCTTTGTGATTCTTTGGAGTCATTAATTTTGAAATTTCAGATCTGGTTGTCCGCATTTTAGCTACGAGGGGTTGGAAAGCGGCGCTTTCCCTCCGGGTTTTGATGTTTTTAATTTTCAATTTTGTTGATTTTTTGAACGTTTCCTTCTAGAAGCTGTTTTGTACCGCTGGTTGTACTTGTTGCTCGGGGTATGCCCAGCCGGTTATGTTTTATCCCCAAGTCAATTTACTTGGCGATAAAACATCGAACTTGTAATTATTTCTCCCTTTAATCCAAAATACTTGCTTACCAAAAAAAAAAAAAGAGTGCTTCTTGTTTATGCGGCCGAAATGTCACTGCCTGGATGTTTCGGAGTGACTTTTGTCTCTTTTGCCGGAGTGATCGAAGATGCTTTTGAGGCCGGAGTGACCTTGTACCTTCAACTTCCGGTGGTCTATGAAAAGCTGGATGCCCGGAGTGATTGTTGTCTCATTGGACGGAGTGGACGGAGATGCTCTTGAGGCCGGAGTGACCTTGGGCCTTCTACATCCGGAGTTGCCAGAGACGGAGTGGAGTTGTGTATGATGAGGCCGGAGTGGATTTGCATCCGGAGTACCTGTTTTGGTAATAGGTCGGAGTGGCCGTCAGTTAGTTGAATCCGGAGTGCATTTTCCAGAGTGCAATTTTCCGGAGTGCATTTTGCCGGAGTGCATTTTGTAGGAGTGAAATTTGCCGGAGTGCATCTTTTGCCGGAGTGTAACTTTCTGGAGTGCATTTTTGCCGGAGTGGCATTTTTGGCTTGATTCTGTAGTGGCTTGCATCGGGCTGATTTGCTTATGCCTGCCCAAATGCCGATTTGGATTTGGTGCCCTTATATCGTTTCTGAATGCCGATTTCATCTTGTGTGCAAAATGCCGAGTTGGAGTTGCTGCCCAAATTCCGAGTTGGATTTGTTGCCCAAATGCCGAATTGGATTTGCTGCCCAAATGCCGATTTGGTTCTACGGCCCCTATGCCGCTTTCGAATTGAGGCCGGGTATGTTTTGCTGACTTGGCATGACAAATGCCGTTGTGGTCTTACAGGTGCCAATTTGGACTGCGCTTCGAATTGCCGATTTGGACTTGAATATGAAATGCCGACTTCGATTTGCATCTCAAGTGCCGTTTTGAACTTGATCGTGAATTGCTGATTTCGATTTGCATCCCAACTGCTGATCTTGTTTGCTGTAGCTACCGATTGCTGCCATCAAAATACTTACCAAAAAAAAAAGTAGCTACCGATTGCTTTTGCCCGGTTTGGGCTGTGGAAGAAGGCCGGTCTGGGTTGTGGTTGGATGGGTCTGGCTAAAGTGGACGGTGATGCTGATGTGGATTTTGAATTTCGATTTTCTTTGTTGCTGTTGGAGTATTACAGCAGCTGGCTATCTTGAGTTGCAGGGGGATGGAAAGCTGAGCTCTCCCTCTGTGTTGTGTTGTAATTTTTTTCATATTCTATTGGTTCTGTATAACGTTGGCCTCCTAGAGGCTTTTTATGTACTTTCAAATGTACTAGTTGCTCGGGGTATGCCCCAACGGTTTATGTTTTATCCCCAAGTCAAAATACTTGGAGATAAAACATAGATGTTGTAATTTTTTCTCCAATTAATCCAAAATACTTACTTACCAAAAAAAAAAGTAATAAAATTTCAGAAGAGCCGGCCCCTTCCAGGAGCTAAAGAACCAGCTTAGCAGGTTAGATCCATTACAGCCCTGACCAGCAGGATGAATTCAGACACATGCAAAGCCATTCTTCACATCACAGAATGGAGTTGCACATAACAGAAGCACATAGGCACTCCAGCAACATCAGCCGCCAAATACTATATTAGGCAAATCCAGCAACATAATACCAATCTGTCCAGCACCATTAAAAGCAGCCTAGAAAACCAGCATCACATCAAAAAATCTGGAAGCATCCCCAGCAGACCCCCTCAGCAAGGCCTAGGAGCCAAGGGAAGTCTTGGGTTTTTTGGATTTTTTCTTTTTCCTGGATTTTGAAGGTTTCCAAGAGTCGCAATCCAAAGCCATTGCCTCATTAACACTTAAGAATTTCTCATTGGAGTAGTCACTGGCCCGGCCCACACAAACCTCTGCCACACAAACCCACATGCTTTAAAGGATTCAGCCCATATTTTGTTACCAGCCGAGCGATAGGGCTAGGCATTGGGTCACTATCAAACTCAGATTCAGGGCCTGATGGTGGGCATCCATCCAAGCCGCCCATTGCAGAGGCAGGAATATGCGACCCCTAAAAAATCAAGGACCCCGGATGCCCCTGGGCATCAACAGGGACCAATTGCTTATCTTGGGCCAATAAAAGCTGCTCATCGAGGGTAGATGGTGAAAGATGGGCTGAAACAGATGTGCAATCCACATCCGGAGCCAGCGGATAAAATCCAAGGGCAGCATACCTATCTTCATCAGAGATTGGAATGGGAATTACAAAGCAACTAGGCATATCAGGAGGTTTAAGACCCCTAGTTACCATCTCAGCGAAAGATAAAGGAGCCATAGAATCAGAAGCACTGTGATGGTAGGAGCTTTCAGCACTTCGCCACGGCAGCAATTCAAATCTCTGCGTTCCTGGCGCTTGTTCTTTGCCCGTCGTCGGCCATGGCCGGCACCCCTGTTCCTCCTCAGGCGTCCGCCTCCCCCATCTGTCCCCCATCCTCCTCTCCATTGAACATCATCACGCCTTCTTTGAATCCCATTTTGAATGCCTCCCAGTTCGGGCCCGAACTCCCCTTATTCCCGAATCGCCTACGATCCGGCTCGCTCTCGACAAATCGATGGTGTCGTTGATCCCCCCACTCTTGGGCCGATGTCGTCAAGAAGGATGGGGGGCGGGCGGTGCTCGAGCTGCATTTCTTCTCACACCATGCTTCGTGTCCTCCGATGGCGCTCTTTCACCCCGCTTTGAGGTCATCGAACAAGGTAATGTGTTTTGGGGCCATACCTTGGTAGGTTATTTTCTCAATACCTCTCCCATTTCATGGTGTCAAGGCGGTAGCCATGAAAATATGGGCCGTTTGGACTCAAGAAAATGCTGGCGAAGGCGGTTTCTTTTTCTTCGTTCCCCTCCGAAGAGATGTTGGAGAAATGCTTACATCTTTTGGACCATGGTTGTTCTCTGGAAAAGCAATCTTCCTCAAGCGTGAGTCGCCGAGGAATGGCCTTGACAAAGAGGAACACAAGCGGTTTCCAATTTGGATTAAACTGTCGAACATACCGCTCGAATTGTGGACTGATGCTGGACATAGCTGGGTAGCAAGTGCGATTGGGATCCCTTTACAGCTTGATCCCTGGACTGCCCATATGGAGAATCTTTCCTTTGCAAAGATATGTGTTGAAGTTGGTGTACTTACTTACCAAAAAAAAAAAAGTGTTGAAGTTGGTGTGGATGGGCCGTTTCCCAGCTCCATCGCTGTTCAAACTTGTCCCGTTTCTAAAGCGATTTCTATGGTGAATGTGGCATATAGCTGGAAGCCAACTCGTTGTGCTCGATGCCAATAGATTGGTCATATGGAATCAAAATATGGAATCAAAAAAAAAAAAACATATGGAATCAAAATGTCTGTCCAAGTCTGCCATCAATCATCTGGTAGAAAGGTGCGTAAAGGCGCCTTCGCTCGACAATTTCGCTTCGACAAAGGCGATTTTCAAAATTCGGGTCGAATTTTTATTCCTTTCCCGGCGTCGTCTCGACTCGTCGACTTGGGTCAGGCAGGCGCGGTGTTTCGCCCGGTCGGCCTCCCGGTTGCTTGCCCGGCCCCCCGTCACCCGGCTTCTATGTCTTTGGTCTTGTCGGCGTCGCGACTTCGAAGAATCGGTGTTACTGCGATTTTGATTGCCTGCGTTTTTCGACCATCTTTTCGCCTTGCAGCCGTGGAGGCAAAGGCTCCTCTAGGTTGGAGAGTTCGTGGCTGGTTGGGTGATGCTTGACCAAAGCACAGAATGCGTACTGGAGGCTGTGGATGCCTATGAACTTTCGGTTGTGGCTCCGAGAGCTGATTCCGTTGGCGTCTGGTAGGTCTCGCTCTGCATTCGGCTTCTATTCTTGGAGTCTTAGGCTGTTGGATTGGCTTTCCTCTGCCAATGTGATTCACCATTGTTAGTTGGGTTTGGGGTGCCCATCTTGCTCGGGGTGGAGCTTTTGGCTGAGGTTTGTGATCCAATAGTGTTATCTTGGCTGCAATGGCTGGCATTTGTTGAGTCGAGCTCCTACTGAGTTGTTGTCTTGTTAATTTGCCTTATGGGGTGAAATGCTGTCTGCAATAGTGGCATCTGCGATTGGATTCGGTGGGCTATTGCCTCTTCGTAGTAGTGATCTTTAGAATGTACCGGATCTTTGCTCCGATTGGCTGTGTTTCCCATTTGTTGATTGGGTAGGGGGTGCCGTGGGCTTATGGTTTGGGTCTCGTCGGTGAGAAATGAGTAGCTGAATGTGGTTCTTTTTGGTGGCTTTTTGCTCTTCTTGTTTGAGGTGATACCTTGCGATGAGCTAATTAATTGTGGTGTACGTGGTAAAGTCCATTGGGTGATTATCGCTAATTCAAACTGTATTGATGTTGTTACTGTTGCAACTTCATCTTTTGTATGGCTTCTTTGCAATGATTGGTATTTGCCTCCTATGGCTTTATTGATCCTTTCTGCGGCGAGAATTTGATTGAGGATAGTGGTATTTTCTTGTCTTGAGATCTTTCTTCCGCAACTTTGCTTGCTGAATTTTTGAGTGCCGTCTCTGCATCGAGCAGCTGATTTTGCCTTCGATGATGTCCTTGGATTGTTTGTGTCGCGATTTCAGCGATTAGCTGAATTTGTTTCTTTGCATCAATTCGAATCTTATGATCTATGGATTCTTTGCTTTGGTCTATCGATGCTATTCTTTCTTGGTGAATGGACTCCATCTTTGAAGGATGTTCGGTTCTTGCACTTCTATTGCAATGGTTTGGTGATTGTGGCTGCAGGATTAATGGCATTGGATGATGTTGGGTCATGGTGCTGTACCCCGTATCTTTGGGCCATGATGCTTCTCTGTAGAATTATGCAACTTATTTTGTTCTGCAGTTCGGTAGTGCTATTTGGTTGGTGCTGCCTGTGCACTGTGATTGTGCTGAGCCAAATGCTGGTCCCTTGTGGTATGATGGCATGGTGGGAGCCATTGTTGATGTGTTTAGCTGGTTTTGCACTGGAGTATTCTGCTCTCAAGTGCTTTACGCTTCTGTAGGGCCAATTTGTGTGGTTCAGCTGCTTGTTGTAGTGCATTTTGTTGTTGGCTAGCTGCGGTAGTCGCAGTGACCGATGGTGATGTCTTCTTTGGAGCTCACTGGAATGCTCTCTGGCTGCTGTGGTGTGGAGAGCTGTGGGACTTAATGTCTTCGTCTCTGGCCGTAGGCTGTTGGTGCTAAAATGCCATGTGGCTGCCTCTTGGCTCTTTCATGTTCTTGGCACGGATTTTTCGGAATGGAGTTTATTTTGTCTAGGAATTACCATTGTGTGATGCTCTTATGTTGTATGATCACCAGCAATTTTATCCTTTAGCTGGTATCATCAGTTGTATCTAAGTGCTCGGAGCATGCCCTAGCTTTTTTGGTTTATCCCCAAGTCGGAAAAACACTTGGTGATAATTCCATACTTGTAAATTTTCTCCCATAAATCCAAATCACTTACTTACCAAAAAAAAAATCAATCATCCTGGTACTTCTCATCCTAGGCCTTTAGGCTCTGTCCCTGTCGATCTTGTTCAAAGTGACAGTGTTAGGCATCCTGAAACCATTGATGCAACTGTTCTAGTTTGTTCTGTTTCCTACACATCTTCCCTAAATGTGGATACTGGTTGCCAATTGGCCGAGTCTCCGATCGACGCTGATGGTAATTCTAGCCATTGCCCCTCCTTGGAGTTCGCTGACCATACTTCCCAGGTCTCTGCCAATGTAAGGGCCTCCTTGGATACTGGTGGCCTTTCAGATGATCCACCCCCAAGGTGGCAGCCTGACCCTGTTGATATGGGGGACTCCCGGCCTATAAATCAGGTTATTCTCCCTTCCCAATTGGGTACTGATGATACCCTTGGGTCTCCTAACTCTCCTGATTCCGGGCCTCAGCATCATCCTTTTGATTTTGATGATTATGAGCTTACCCCAAGCTCTATCAAGAGGATTTCCAAGAAGTATGCCTTGAACACCTCTTTTAGTGAGGTTGATGAAATGCGGGGCATGGAGTCTGATTGGAAGACTTCTAAGTCTAGGAAAAAGAAAAAAGCTGCCTCTAAAAAAACCAGGGGTGCTTTTGGCTCTTAGGCCTCTGCTGATGGGGTCTTTTTTGACTGGGGTCTCCTTCTTTTGCTTCCGGGGCCCTGGTGTTCGTTCTTTCATCCGATTTTGGCCCAGCCTTAGGCTGCTGCTGCCTTTTATGACTTAGAGATTCATTAGCTTTTTTGGTAGATGCCAAACTGTGTATGACCAGTGCATGGTGTGAGTTTTGTTGCTTCTCTCCTTGTAGAGGATGTATCTTGCGGCTTTTGCGTGCTAGTGTTACATGGATCATCATATGCCTTTCAATATGAAGTGTGCGTGGCTGGCCCGATCACAGGTGAAGGGACCTAAGATTTGTACATTGCGGCCGATGTCGCAGTGGATGGTTCAGGGTGTTGTGCGGTTGTTGAGATCGCTGGTTCCATGGATTGATCATTCTTGCTGTATTATGCTGCAGTAGGTTTGCTTTTAATCGATATCGGATCCCTGTATCCGTCTTTGAAGCCTCCGGTTTCATGTTGTTCCTCTTTCTTGCGGCATGTTCTTCCAATGCCAATGCGGTGTTGGTTGGTTGGAGGATCATCGGCATTGTTGTTGATCATATCTTTGTTGGCGGGAAGTCAGGTCTTCCGGTGTCTCGACAGTTGAGTTAATTGGGCAAGCTGGCTGTGGGCGCTAATTGCTGCGGATCTCATGGTGCGCATCCATTTTCGATGTTGATGAAGCCGGTGTGGGCTTCTCCTTAATCTCTGTGGAGGTGGATGATTGTTGTCTTAGATTTGGAGGTCCCACTTTGCCTATGATGATGCTGAATTGCGGGAATGAATGGTTTTTGCTGCTATATGGGCTGGTTGTGACGGTTGGTTTTAGACTCAGCCCCTGTGCAATTGATGGTGCAGCCTTTGCTAGGGTGGATTTTGGGCCTTCCATCTTGGTCTTTCTGTAGTTCTTACGCTTTGCACCACCCTGCCGGGAGTGGCAAATTCTTGGATGGCGGGAGTGCGATGGTGGCTGTTAGCGATTGTGCTGTGGTATTTCTTTGCGGTCAGTGATTGGTGGTGCTCTTGTTGTTTCCAGTCTTTGTGTATATAACCGGTTAGCAAAGTCAAGGATCTTTGAGCATTTATTTGGGCTGCTTTTAACTTGCCGTGAAGGATGTTTGGCCCAGGATTTTTTTTGGAATTGGTCATGGATTTTTTTTTTTGGTAAGTGATTTGGATTAATGGGAAAAAAATTTTACAAGAAAAGATTTATCTCCAAGTGTTTTACCGACTTGGGGATAAATCATAATCGCTAGGGCATGCCCCGAGCGCTCTAATACAATGAATGAAACCAACAAGGGAAAACTGGTAATCACTCAATACAAACAGAACACTCTAATATTAATAAAGCATATCCTATACAGAGCAACCCAAACCAAGGCATAACCGAAAATTGGCAAGCTCAAGCCAACTATTCGCCAATAGCATCTTCATGCGGCCCGAGGCCTTTCCATCACCACATGGTGAAACAAAATCGAAAATCAGGTGACATCCAGCCAACACCAAGTTCCAACACTAGCAAGAACCAAACACGCACCCGAGCGCAGCCAAATAAACCGGCACGATTATTCCAAGACATACAAGGCATAGCTTCCGAGAAAAGTAGATGGATATTCCATGCAAATATCCATCAGCTGCAATCCAATTCAATACAGACAAGCGTAAGGCGCACCAATCTACTATTGTCAACTGCTGCACACCTGCAGACAACGAGGAGGAGGCAGCACATCCGGTTGAGAGCAAAGCTCACGATAGCTACGGTGAGCCATTGCAATGGAGCATCATACTCCAAATTACATCCATCGGAGTGGGAACAAACAGCAGGCTACACGGCACCCATCCACTTCGGAGCAAAAAAAAAATAGCAATAATTACAGCATACGACCTTCCACCGAAGAAACATCAACTCAGCCAAAGTCCATCTGCTTTGTCATCCAAGCGGCGCTTGATTGATGGAGCCCAACTAACAGACCTCCACCGAGACATAGCAAGTACCGGTATTGTCGCTAGCCTGCACAGCCACCTCATCCCGCAGCACACTGGGCGAGAAAACCAACATTTTGACTTGTGAGCCTTGGTAACAATCGCGGCTAATACGGACATTATCGGCCAATTGTAATAGGACTTGCGGGAGCAACTCAGCCACTACAATAGCCAATCAAAGACATATAATGGAAAAAGACGGAATAAGCTCCGTGCCAACATAGGAATCTATTGCAACCAAATAAAACCAGGCCAGCTCATCAAGACCTCAACCAAAACATCCCTAATCCAAAGGTGCGGGCACCCCCAACCCATCAAGGAAGGACACACCTTTGGCGAGGCTCATCCAAACCAGCGGCACGGGCAATTGAAAGCGCGAGCCAGCAAAAGAGTCCAAGACTAGTTCTTGTTGACTTGAGATACGTAAAAGCAGAGGTAATCACCTCCTGCGGCAAGCCACACGACAACTGCAATCAACTCACCGCATCGAAAGGATTTTTAGTGTCCAAACAAGGCCACTCCCGAGTTCTTAGATACTCCAGCCTATAATTCCGGTCAAAGCAAACCGAGGCTCCCCCAACCCATCTTACGGGAAGGAACGTCTGCAGAGGCTTGAAATCGGGCTCGGGCGTTCGCGCGTCAACCCAATGAAAAGATAAAGAGCATAAGCTTGGCCATCTGCTCCCGAAATCAAGGGACGCCAACATAAACCGAAACACCAAAGCCGTAGCTTACCAAAAGTAACCACGAGAGGCAGGGCTCGGCCTCGGCCCAGGCATAGAAGCCCGAGGCAAATCCGGATGAAGCCCTAATCAATCGAGGGACGAAGGAGAAGAGAGACCATATCACGAGAAGAGACTCCAGCGAGGAGCGAGACCAAATTGAAATAGACGCATCAAATGCGATCTTGGCTTCAGCGAAACCCCAATCAAATCTTGGCTGAAAAAGCTTCGTCAGGGAACCCGAATCGTGACGAGCACTCAACCATAGGACGAAACCTCTCAGAGGGCCGTGAAGCCAAAGGCGAGGTCGGAAGGAAGAGGGCAAGGGTCGGAAGGCGGAAAGCAGCCAGGCTGAGCATCTAGGAGACCGGCCGAGGCCGGCACGGCACCGTCCGGCCAGAGGAGGAGCGTTACAGGAGGACGCGGGCAGCCGCAGAAGACAAATTCAAAATTCAAAAGGAATTTTGAAAAGGTAGAGAGAAGCGAGAGCTTCTCTCTCTACGCGGGCAGCTGAGATTACTTCTTCAGCTGAGATTACTTCTCTCTCTACGCAGGAGGATGCCACAATTTTTAATGCAGAGTGGACATTTGCTGTTTACTGTAATGGGCCATTCGCTGAAGTGCTGATTGGCAGTTGGATCTTCTGCCTGGAATTCTCTGTAGAATTGCAGATTGCATGCTGGAATTCTCTGCCTGTATTGAGTGGCGGTTGTTTTTGTTGGCCTCACACCCTTTGTTCTTGGGAGTGCATTGCTGGACCTGATTGATTGCTGGTTCTTTGGCTTCATCATGCTTCATTGGCGTTGTATGTTGCGGTGGGCTTGAGGTGTCTTTGTGCTATGATATCTTGTGTTGGTGCACGAATCTTTGGTTTCTATGGTGCTATATTGCAGAATACGTCACGTATTGTTGTGTTGCTGTTCCGCACCTTTAGTTGCCGGGAGTTGCGGTGAGGCCTATTGATGGTTCTTTGGCTTCATCATGCTTCATATTTGAAGGTGTAGAGTGGAATCAAAAGTATTGCCCCAAATTGGCATGTTTTTGTTTAGGAACTCTTTTCTTGATGTTAGAGTAGTTTGTTTGTACTGCACGAATACCAGCATTTTTGTCTTTCTGTTGGTTTCATTCGTTATATCAGAGTGCTCGGGGCATGCCCTAGCATATATGGTTTATCCCCTAGTCGGAATAACACTAGGAGATAAACCATTACTTGTAAATTTTTTCTCCCACTAATCCAAATTTTTCTCCCATCTTACCAAGAAAAAAAGATGGTAGGAGCTTTGGGCATTTTCAGGCGCAAACCGCACAACTTTTGACGATGGAGCCTTTTCCCGGCAAAGGAGGCAGCGTCGGAAGGATGCTGTGAGATGGAGTCAACGGGATGTTGGCACAAAACCGCTCTTTTCGGGCGGTTCTTGGAGCACCAGACTAACAGCGTCTCAAACACGAAGCTCATAATCTACATCTTTGGGTTGCGTGCCATTAAAGAATCACACACGTGGCATCCACCATCAAAGAAAGAGCAGAGGCACGAGGAAAGGTCAGGCGGGGGTCATTTCCGGATTAGCCGCAATTGCACGGGAGAAGAGACGAAGCTGCAAAGACCTCCTCCCGCCAAGCCAGGGCAATCAACCTCAATAGGTAATCGGTGAGGCGGAGCGAAGGCACGGAGGATGACATTTAGGCAAGGCAATCTTGCTGAGAGGATTACAAGGTGCTTAACTGCTGCTCTTCACACCCCCTTGCATTTGGCCTCCTCATGACTAAACAGGGACACAGCCTACACTTGGACGGCTTCCAAGAGTATTCTACCTCCACCTCAATTTTGGATTCGAAGGAATGCAAGGTAATCTGGAGGGTAAGGTGACATCGCTGACTACGTCAACACAAATTACTCGCGACTTCAAGCAACTCCATTTGCGAGTTTTGGGGACGAGTTGAAGAGGTGCCCAAATAGAACTAATCGGCCAGACCCAAAGGCGTCGTAATTCCACCGGCACTTTGCGAAAATTAACCCAAATAGGGAAGCGAATCATGCAAATCCTGGACAGCTTCATACCAGGTTGAAAACGCTTGAGACAGAGGCTTTCCTGCTATCATTCAAGGGTCGGCCTTCAAGCACTTCTCCGTATTTGCTAAGGAAGAGAAGCGGAAAAGAAATAACCATCGCAGTGACGATATGAACTAGGTCGAATGAGACCAAAGCAACCGGACAATGGAGAAACCTCCGAAAATGAGGGGGACATAGAAGAAATACCCATATAAGGAGGAACCCCAAATGCGTCTTCCTTGGTCGAGAACCTCGGGGGACGAGAGATGCGATCACGGCTCCAATCGCACACGAAGGAGGAAGCTTCCAGTCTGAGTCAAGCTTTCACCACCGTTAAGACAACATCGAGACTTGGGGCGGGATTCTCAATGGTTTCACCTTGAGCCCGGAAGGATTGATAACATCCTCCACAATCGAGGGAATTATCGGGAGGACATCCGAACGCTGGGAGAATGCGGGACCAGCAGATGCTTCTGCCTGAGTTGAGGGACGGACAGAATGAGTGAGGGAGGTGGAGACCGGGAAAGAACTGGGAGGAGCACCCAGGAGACCGGCCACGGCCGGCTCCGGCGCGGACATTGCCTGGAGACGGCAACAGCGAAGGACGAACGAACGATTTTGAAAAAACCTAGAGAGAGACGAGAGCTTCTCTCTCTAAAGCTAAGCGAGCGGTTGCATTAACACCTCCCGGAGTCCTACAGTGAATAATCCTCACTCGTCTGGTTCATTAGGTTCTAATACCAGTGTGGGAACTACTACCAAAAGTGGGGGAAATACATCGTCTAGAAAACAAAAAAAATCCCCGGGGGCCTAAAAAAAAAATCCTCCCCCCTCTTGACCTCAACCCATGATTAGCATTGCCTGTTGGAACATGAGGGGACTAAATGGGGTTGTCAATGCTGTCAGATCTCCGTCTGAGGCCCTTGGAGGTATCTGGCACTACAAAAGCTTGCTAGACCTTGATAATTGCCTCAGAGACTGTGATCTTGAGGATATCTGCCATGAAGGTATGCACTATACTTGGAATGATGGCCCCAATGGAGGTCGCCCGGGTGACTAGACATCTTCCTAAGGCTTTTCCAAAGAAGCCTACGAAGACTTTCCGAATTAACACCATAGATAAAGGACAAGAGGCAGCGAAAATTATCCTCGAGAGACAGGACTTCGGTATGAATAACCTGGTCTTCCAAAGAGAGAATTTCTGTTTCATACCGTAGCCTTTAGGGGGTCCTAGCCAACCCAAATCCGCCCGATCGAAGAATTGGAGTAATTCATGACCCAAGTCCCTTGGGGTCTAATCCTAGCAGAAACGGTAGGAGAGTTCATCTCCACAACCTTAGTTTCAACCAGACCAACCGCATTTTCAGAAAGCTTCATAGAGTTGTTGCAAATGGGCAATGGCTTGATCATTTCAGAAGGGCCAAAGCCCTTTTCCCCCTTGCCAGGCTATCTGACCACTCCCCCTATATTCTTCTCCCTGCTAGTAAGTCGACAAGAAAGCATGGGATGTTCTACTTCAATAATTTCCTCATCAAATCCCCAAACTTTTTACTTACCAAAAAAAAAAATCCCCAAACTTTCACCACTTAGTTATGGATGCTTGGAAGGAAGAAATCACTGGCACACCAATGTTTCGGCTGGTGTCCAAACTCAAAAAGGTGAAACTGGTGCTAAAAAATCTAAATGTCCACGAAGGCGAAGTGCATGAGGATGTTATTCGAACGCGGAAAAATCTAGAGGATATTCAAGGAAAGTCTCCTTCCACCTTTGGGAATTGCCACGAGGAACGGTCCTGTAGGGAAGCTTACTACACTGCGATGGCAAAGGAAGCTGACCTTATTAAGCAAAAAGCTAAGATAAAGTGGCTTAAAGAGGGAGACCAATGCAATAAATTCTTCTTCAAAATTGTTAATGGAAACAACAATAATAATAGAATTATCTCCCTCCTAGATGAGTCTGGGAATCCAACCGTCTGGGTCGAGAATGTCCAAAATTTGATTGTGAATCACTTCAGAAGGGCTCTTGGTTCAGGTCGTTCTCATGGATCGGCTGACGCTTCTCGGCTCCGCCCTTTCATCCAACACACTGTACCTGACTCGCTAGTGGGCCCACTTATTGGACCGGTTAGCGAAGATGTGATCCGCAAGGCGATATTCTCTATAGGCGATTAACGTACCCCGGGTCCTGATGGTTTGAGTTCCAAATTTTTTAAGGACTCTTGGGACATTGTGGGTTCAGCTGTTTGTGAAGCTATTTGTGATTTCTTCAATCATAGAAAGCTTCTAAAACAAATGAACACTACGATCATTAGCCTAATCCCAAAGGTTCAATCACCTCGTATGGTCTCTGATTACCGTCCCATACATATCCTGCTATAATGTCATCTACAAAGTGATTTCGAAGATAATTTCAAACCGGATAAAGATGACATTACCCCATCTTGTTGACAAGTGCCAAACGGCCTTTTTTGTTGGGCCCAAATAAGTGACAATATCCTTCTGGCCCAAGAGCTCCTTCATAAGTATCATTTGGGTCATGATCCCCCTAGATGTACTATGAAAATTGACCTAATGAAAGCATACGACTCCGTCCATTGAGATTTCATCATCACTATCCTGACCCTAATGAAATTTCCTCCTAAAATGGTGGAATGGATTAGACAATGTATAACCACTCCCTCGTACTCTTTTTTTTTTTTGGGTAAGTAAGTATTTTGGATTAATAGGGAGAAAAATTACAGAATCTATGTTTTATCTCCAAGTGATTTGACTTGAAGATAAAACATAAACGCTAGGGCATGCCCCGAGCAAGTGTTACATCAGAAAATACCTAAGAATTCTAAGAGGACAACTAATTACAGACTCCACAGAATAAAAAAAACAGGCACAAAACAACGTTGACAAGCCCAACCTAACAAATTTCAGCTCAAGCCAAAAGGAAACCGAATGGGAGCACAGATATATGCACCATGCCCCCATTCTAGCGGTTCGCAGCAAGGTCAGCAACATTTCAGCGCCTCAATACCATCAACGAGATGCAGCTAGTTGGCATAAAAGCGATGAAATTACAAAGAGCAAAAAAAAACCAGCAGCAGCCGAGACAAGTAGATCAGCGGGGAGGCGGGTTCAGCCAAGTAACAACAATTTAGCGCGAAATAAACAGCTCCAAATTTAGAGACACACACGGCCGGAGTGAAGCAAAGCATCCAGCAAACCACGCCAAAATGCCACAGCAAACAGAAGGCAAAAAAAAGGGTGGCATCTTGAGTAATCCACACCAATGGCCAGTATCTACCAGCCACCAAAAAAAAGGGCATGGTTTAACAGCTGCACCCTATTGCTTCAGAAACAGCCGCAACCTTTAGCACAAAACAGATTGAATTCTAGCGCAACAAATACATAGACCAGATTTGAAGCCCGGCTTGAGACTCTTCCGGTAACCACCAAAGCATTAATAGGAAACTGTAACCTTTTGACACTATCCTAAATGGCTACATCCTGACCGCAACATCAACGAGGGCTACTCAACCGCAGCACCCAGAACCCCAACACTGCCAATGCCTCCGGAAGCAACCGAGGGCATCATGGATCGCGATCGGCACAATCTTTTCATCATGGCAGCCATAGCATCTCACATTTGAAGCCCATAATGCTTGGCAAGCAGCATACCACACATCGAGAGGCATCGGCATCATACACCGGCATCTTGCTCCCGAGAAAGCCAGCAGCCCTATTCTTGGCATGTGTATGATGGCTTTGGAAGACAGCACCTTCTCGTCAGCTTTTCCACCATCAACATTGTCGGCGGTACTCCATCATCTCAGCATCGGCCACAATAGCAATTATGATAGCGGAACCAATAAGAGAATATCCACTCAGCCATAGGTTCACGCCGAGATGAGCAAGTATAAGCAATGTACGAGGGCAGACAACCTGAGCAGCGAAGGAAATGTGAAAACAATGCTAGGTCCAGCCCTTTGGTTGAATGAGGACAGAAAACCAGCATCCATGAGTTATAACACATTTCATTGGTTACTCCGGCACCTCGGCAATGCCTCATGTGCAACAACGGTGTCGAAGCAGAGGGGCCTGGCTGAGGCATACCACGTCTATGCTTGGCCCGGCTCGGCAAAGCCACATCGAAACAGCCAAGCGAGTCCATTACATCACACTCATCCGAAAATCAACCAGTTCCATGGCCAAGAGCAAGCAGTCCGATTCACTGGGGCCCCATCCCACATAACTTTGACCACAAAACAATGCAGCAGACGATTCAAAACACATCACAAGTTCTAACAGGAGAATCCACATCTAAAGCTGCAGGAACCGGAGCAGTATCATCAATCCAAAGCAGGAACAGCATGACCTCGGGCTTGAAGAAAATACATCATATAAAGCGGAACCATTACTTTTTTTTTTTTTTTTTTGGTAAGTAAGTATTTTGGATTAATGGGAGAAAAATAGTACAAAATAAAATGTTTTTTCTCCAAGTATTTTGACTTGAAGAAAAAGCATAATACGCTAGGGCATACCCCGAGCGGAGTTACATCTGAATATACAATATAGCCTCTAGGAGGACAACGATTACCAAAACAAACTGACTACATCATGCAAAATGATGACATCCAAAAACGCCATCTCACAGTGGCATGGCAAGGGAAATTGCACAAAGCACCAGCTCCCCAGCAGCTCCACCTACGGCTGTTGAAAACATGGCAGCAAACCCCCAATACAAGTTTCACTAATCCTCCAAATCTACTACCAAGTACAGCAATGGATAAACCATCACAGCAACTAGCCATTAATTCAGGACCTGCGACTTGGCACATATCAGCTGATGGTAGAATTTTGGGCTTAAGTGATACAGCAGCCACTTCATATTTTGAAATCGTCATCCATAACACCGGATGAGAGCATTCAAATCTGCAGCTGCAACAAAAGACAGCAAGAGGAACAGCAACACACTCCAACAAAGAGCCCATAGCAT
This sequence comes from Nepenthes gracilis, assembly GCA_033239525.1. Lineage (NCBI taxonomy): Eukaryota > Viridiplantae > Streptophyta > Magnoliopsida > Caryophyllales > Nepenthaceae > Nepenthes > Nepenthes gracilis. The sequence goes on along the minus strand of BSYO01000040.1, from coordinate 10,476,462 downwards.
ATCCAACCAAAAGCGCACTAGCACATGTTGCCTCCTCCTACGTAACAGCAAGCCAATCTAGATGTTCTCACACAAAAGGGAGAGAAAATATCAGCTTACATCCTTCCATGAGAGCAGTAGAAGAGACTAAGCACATAGCTGTCAGCAGCACCAGCAAATCCCGCAGGCACATTAGCACGGAGAGCATGCCCTCCTTCTGCCGCAAGGGTGAACAAGAGCCCAGGAAAACATTCACACCCGATAAGATTACCACCAAAACCAGGAGCCCCAAGCATATACAATAACATTATCAAACCCCTGTCCATCATCAACACGGTGAGCCACCCGCGGAGGGTTAAAGCAGCAGCAAGTGGGCAACTCCAGCCATTAAAGCAACAAAAGGGGAGCCACCGCAAAGCCCATAACCACTCCAAGAAAAAAAAACACAAGCCATACCAGAACAAAATTAACAAGAGAACTTCTATTTTATTTATTTTTATTTTTTTATTTATTTTTTATTTTATTTATTTATTTATTTTTTTGGATAAGAAAAACCAGTCTCCCAGAGGAAGGAAGACGAAACCGTCAAATGCGAAGAAATAGAATACAGCAGGGTGCCAACACGATAGCCAAAACCAGGAAAAAGGAATGGAATCAAATCAAAACACCCAAAACAAAGGGGCAAGACTCTCAAGAGAAAAGAAGACGGACCGAGAAATGGATGGCGAAACATCGTGGCCGAACTTCTCGGATAAACCCACACAAACCATCCCACTTTATTTTCCTATTTTTCCTTTTTTTCCTTTTCTCCTTTTTTTTTTATATGTTCAGCGCCTAACAAAAAGGGAGAGGTTAGAGGCGGCCGTCAGAGGCAAGGAGGCCTTGATTTATCACGAACAATATTTATAATCGGTGAGCAAGTGGAAAGATCCGGAGGAGGATTTCTCAAAAGCCGATTATTCGCTCTCTCCAGATGAAGTATCGTGATGACAAGAGAAGAGCGTTTGGATAGGGCAATAAGATTCTTTCCTTTCCATTGTTGAGCAACCCAATTGATATTTTGGGACCATTGAGGGTAGGGCCATTGAAAGCCAGCTTTCCTTTGGACGGAGAGTCCCTATGGACTTAGAAAATGTGCATGAAAAGAATAGGTGTTTGTGATTTTCATGGTCCGAGTTACACAAACGAGGCATTGGAAAGGTTTGGGGCATCGTGAATGCGATCTTTGGTGTTAAGCCTACCCTTGATAGTGACGGAGAGTAAATGCATGGGCAGGGAATATGGAGAGGGCCCCGGACTAATTTAGTCGGCTGACTTCGGCAGGAGGGTGGATCATGAGGTATGTAGATTTGGTCGAGAAAAAATGCCGTTCGGGCTCCGTCCCATCTCACAAAGCATCTTTTTGCTGTGAGTTAGGGAGATAACGGGGCATGTTATTTGCAAGCCTAGAGACTTCTGGTCGTAAGTTAGGCGACCCCACGATCGTCTCTAATTATTTGCGAAACCTGCGTCCCAAAGGTAACCCGTGACCATACGAATACGATCCGAACCGGGTTCTTTGAGCGGGCCGATAAGTGCAGTGGTCATGCCATATAAAAGTATCAGCGCCATCACCAATGTTCTTAATAGAGTGAGAGCACATAAATGGCCGGAGTTTCATGATCTTTCTCCAGCTCCATGGAGCTGAATCGGGGACTTTGAGAGTCCAGATACATCGATCCTTGATCTTAGTCTTGTGGATCCAAGAAGACCAGGCCGAATCAGGGTCCTTTGACAAGATACACCACAAGAGTTTGTATATGAGGGCTTTGTTTTGAGCCTGCAAATTCTTGACTCACAGCCCACCTTCGCTCTTCGGGTAGCATATATCGGCCCAAGCTACTTTTGCGTTAGCCTTTCCTTCGGTAGAGCCGTTCCAAAGGAACCGCCTCATCATGGAGTCAATCTGATTAAGGATAGTCTTGGGAAGAACGAAAATTGAAGCCCAGTAGAGATGAACGGATGAGAGGATGGAGGCAACAAGATGCGGCGACCTCCAAAGGATAGCCATCTGTTTTTCCACGAGTTAATACGGCGAGTGATTTTCGATAAGAGCGTTACAATCCTGAATCGAGAGCACGGGGTGGAAATCATAGGGACGCGAGGTACCTAATGGGGAGAGAGCCCACTTTGAAGCCCAAAATGTCGGCAATATTCGAGGAACGAGAGGGATCTTTAGCGCAAATAGAAGATTTCACTCTTCTTAACATTTTGCCGAGAGTCACGATAGCCAAGAAATTCCTCAAGGCAGCTCTTAAGAATACGAATGGAGTTGACGTCGGCATGAGAGAAAAGGAGAAGGTCGTCCGAAAAGGCGAGCATGACAGTATGAGTCACCTCGCAATTCTTGTGAAATTGGAAGTTTGGATTCCTACAAGCCATGACATCAATAATCCCATTCAACACCTCCATAACCAACACAAAGAGGTATGGGGAAATGGGATCACCTTGTCGGAGACCTTTGCCCCCTTTGAAAAACCCAAACCGCTTCCCGTTGATGTTGATAGAGTACGCGGGGGTGGTTATGCATTGCCTGATCCAGTCGACCATTTTTGGCGGGAAATTCATAATGGTCAAGATAGCGATAATGAAATCCCAATGGACAGAGTCATAGGCTTTCATAAGGTCAATTTTCAAAGTACATCTAGAAGGGTCATGACCCAGGTGGTACTTATGGAGGAGCTCTTGTGCCAGGAGAATGTTGTCACTGATTTGACGACTAGCCACAAAAGCCGTTTGGCACTTCTCTACAAGATAAGGTAATGTCATCTTAAGCCTATTAGCAATAATCTTCGAGATCACTTTATAGATGACATTACAGCATGAAATTGGATGGTAGTCAGAAACCAAGCGGGGAGATTGAATCTTTGGGATCGGCTGATGATCGTAGCGTTCATTTGTTTAAGAAGTTTTCCGTGATTGAAAAATCGAATTGCTTCATAGACAGATAAACCCGATGTCCACGATTCCTTAAAAAAAGTGGAGCTGAAACCATCGGGACCAGGGGCGGTAATCTCCGATAGAAAAAATCATCTTTGAATCTCATCATCATTACCGGATCAATAAGGCTCATGGCGAATCCGGTACATAGTAGCGGATGAAGGCGAATCCTATCCGCATTAGCGGATCCGTACATCTGACGATTACCTAGAGCCTTAGCGAAATGATTTAAAATTAGGTTATGAACTTTCGACACCGGTGGTAGCATTGACCTCATCAAGGAGGATATAATCCGATTCTTGTTGTTGTTGCCATTGACGGTTTTAAAAAAATTTGTGCATCGATCACCCTCTTTGAGCCACCTTATTTTAGATTTTGCTTGATATGGTCGGCTTCTTTGGCAAGAGTCGCGGTAAGCTTCCCTATATCTACGCTCCTCGTGAAAGGACACGATGTGGAGGGATGTTGACCTTGGATAGCCTCGAGGTTGATCCTAGAGCGGATAACTTCCTCGTGGACATCGCCCTCTTGACTATTTCAGATTTTCGAGGACAATTTCACCTTCTTAAGGCTAGTCATAGTAGGAACATAGGAGTGCCAAAGGATGCATCCTTCCAAGCCGTTAACCAAATGGAGGAAATGAGGGATTTGGTGAGGAAGTTATTGAAACGGAAACATACCGTGCTTTCTAGGATAGTCGCCGGTGGGAGAAGAATACATGGGGAATGATCGGATAGTCGGAGGAAAAAGAGATTTGGTCCTTTAAAAAATGGTCAAACCAATTCCCATTGGCGACAACTCTGTCAAGTTTTTTGTAAATGCGAAGGTGAGAGTCTCGACCATCATTCCGAGGTATAGTGCAAACCCGTGGCAAACATCCTCAAGATCGCGATCTCTAAGGCGGTTGCTCAAGGTCAAGCGAGCTTTTGTTGTGCGAGATCCCCGGGGCCTCGGATGGGATCTCACGGCGTTAAAGTCGCCAAGAGCGGCCCGGGGCAGATCACCGGGTGTTTTGACATCGTCCAAGATTCTCCCAGCGACCTTCGGAGACATTCGGAATTAGCGCCACGAGATAAGGACGGGGAGGCAGCGAACATTCTCTTCTCGGAAGAGGACCTCGGTATGAATAACTTTGATCCTCAGGAGAGAATGTTGACTAAAACAAATCGGGGGTCCCAGCCCACCCAAATCTGCCCGATAGAAGATGTGGGTAGTTCATAAACCAAGACCAAGAGATGCGATCCTAGCGGAAACACTCGGAGAGTTCTTCTCCGCAACCTTAGTTTCAACGAGACCAACAATCTTGCATTTGTGGGAGCAAATAGTTGCTGACCGTGGGATTTTACAATCCCATTCAGTCCCCTCACGTTCCAACATGCAATGCTAAACATGGATAGGGGGTGGGATGGGGGAGGATTTTTTATTCCCCCGGGATCTATGACTTTTCCTAGAAGAACCTAGATTTCCTTTTTGGAAGGTGAACCAGCCATCACATCGGATGAGCCGGGGGATAGGTAAGCTCAATGGAACCCCGCAGAGGAGACCTTTGCGAAATTGGGATGGAAACCTTGTTTAAGGCCAAGCTGATAAGCGGGGATCGGAAGAGGTCCTGTTAAGCCTCATTTTCTAGGACCGGTATGATCCGAATTTGGGATCGAGCATTTAGATTCGGGGGGGTGGGGGATCGGAGATGCAACAGGAAGGACCATCGACAACATGGCTAGTAGGCGAGCCAGGAGTGTCAATAGTCTCAATTATTGCCTTCTCGGGGAAGAAATTTCATGGGCAGGGGAAGAAACAAGATCCTCGCCCGAAAGGAGTGATTGGGAGGCGGAGCATGGCTTTACGGTGGAGTCGTTTAGATCATCCTCTGTAATGTTAAAAACGAGTTGGAGGTCGTTATGGTCTTGAGAATCAGATCACTGGTAGGCGGGAGAACCGCATCTGATTCCTTCATACGAGGAGACATTCTTGGGGAAGCAGTGGAGGTTTTATCTCGTGGAATGGTAACCTGCTTTGGTATCCAAGAAGTTTTGATTTGATGATCCTTAATCCCACTCTTTTTAGGGACAACACTACGCACCGGCCTGTGATGGTACTCGAATTTAATTTCTACGAGTTGATCATCGGAAAGACTACTTGTTCGAATCATCACAGTTCGGTAGGGAGCATCCGCCGCATTTCGACACAAACTCTAGCATAGCCTAGACTCTCAAGTTTTTGGTAAGGGTCTAAAAGAAGAGGTTTCCCAACCGCACTTGCAATCCAACTTAAGCCCGGAGGGTCGGTATTCGACCGGGATTCGGACATGGTGACCCAAATAGAGAATGATTTGTGCTCCTCACGGGATAAAATCATTCCGACTTCCACTTCTTAAGGAAAAAAGGGTGACCAGCTATCGTCCAAGGTCCGCTAGCTAGACATTTGTCTAGCATTAAGCTAGAGGAAAACCGAAAGAAAAAGAAGCCCAATTCATTACCAGCTACATGTTGTAGCTCAAACCGCTTCCAAATTTTCCTAGTGATGTTGTTAACAGCGTTAAAATGAACGGGATTGCCAGCGAAATATCCCACTAGGGTGGATCCCCATAGGTCCTCACCTGTTGGATTACTTAGGGGGGGGACAAAATGGTATTTCCGGTAATAGAAATATTTGGAGGGAAGAATTTAAGGAGGGACTTACTTCCAATTGTCTTCTTTTCAACGACCGAAGCCCAAGAAGCTCTCTGCTGGCCAGAAGCATGAATGAAAGGAAGGCAGGAGGTATCAGCTTGTGTGGGCTCAGAAGCACCGGACGATAGGGGGGCCGCAATAGGCAGATCGACGGAAGGACCACAGAGGGATATGGCCGCGGAAGGACCTGCCGGAAGACACAAGCAAGGTTCGGAATCCACGGCGGGAGGCCGGCGGATGCCCAGCGAAGGCTGGCGGCAAGGATGGTAGAATCTTGATCGGGCGTGATTGGGAGTGCGGGAGCTCAGAGGCGAACAGCGGCAAACGGGGCTGATCGAACCTTCAGCTGGAGGCGGATCATCGGGGAAGAACCGTCCATAACCCCGGATGGACATGGGGGCACAACCAGCTTCATCGGATCAAAGGGAGCCACCTCGAGGAGACAAGACTCAGAAGGAGGGAGCGACGAAGGGAGATCAGAGCAGATATCATCCGGTTTGTGGTGGTCAGGGGGGACGGAGGGCGAGATGGAAGAGAGCGAGAAGGACGCATAGGCCATGGGTGTCGAGGCTGGAATTGGGGAGGGCTTGCAACGTCTCGGAAGGCATCGGCATGAGGCGACAGAGAGAGGAGGGTAGTCAGGGTCGCTGGATGAAGAGGGGAAAGGGGAGGCGGAGGCAGGGGCAGAAGCTAAATGTGGCCAGGGGGTGGCCAGACGCGGGAATGGAGGAAACGAGGGGAAGGAAGTTTCTAGGAGGAGGGGTTCTGGGGAAGGAGGACCGGCCTGGAAGGATGAGGAACGAGAGGGGGGAGGGGCGCCCGGCAGGGAACAAAGCGCCTGAACAGGGACGAAATTCAAATTTCGACGGGGACCCACTCCCTCGTACTCTGTGAATATTAATGGGGAAGCGGTAGGTTTCTTCAAGGGGGGAAAAGGCCTTCGTCAAGGCGATCCCATTTCTCCATACCTGTTTGTTCTAGTTATGGAGGTTTTGAATGATATTATTGAAATAAAGGCCCGTAGGAGTGAAAATTTTAAATTTCATTATAATTGTGACATGACTCAAACTGTCATGCTTGCTTTTGTCGATAACCTACTCCTCTTCTCTCATGCCGACGTCAACTCGACTCGGATTCTAAAGGACTGCGTTGAGGAGTTCCATCTGACCTCCGACCTTTCTGCAAACGTGAATAAGAGTGAAGTTTTTATATGCTCTAAAGACTCATCCCTACATCAGAACATCGCCGGCATCTTTTTTTTTGGTAAGTAAGTCTTTTGGATTAATGGGAGAAAAATAGTACAAAAAAAATTTGTTATCTCAAGTATTTTGACTTGAAGATAAAACATAAGACATTTGGGCATACCCCAGACCAGTACATATCGAATAAACAAAAAAGGCCTCTAGGAGGACAACGATTGCGAAAGCGACAAAATATGATTTTTTTTTTGGTAAGTAAGTGTGTATTTTGGATTTATGGGAGAAAAATTACAAATCCTGATGTTATAACGCCAAGTTTTTGACTTGGAGTTAGAACAAAATTCACTAGGGCACCCGAGTGACAAGTACATCGGATCAAACCACAAAAAACCTCTAGGAGGAGCAATCTAACCAAAATAAAGAAAATGAGCGAGTCATTTTACATGAGCATGCTACCCACCACCCAAATGCATCCCAAAACACGGAGGCAAATCGGATAATGCCAAATAACATCCAAAAAATTCCTACATCGGGCACATCTTCAATAACACAGGGCCAACGGTAACCCATTTGCCATTCCATCATCAGCACCAAATCTAAGCTGGCACGGCGAGAGGGCATGGAGCATTACGCGGCAGGCACTAGCGCTCGGCCAATTTGTGAAGGACAGCATGACATCCCGAGCTGCCCCGAGACCATGCCCACGGCATATACCATCTCGGAGCCAACCAGGGAACCCAATGCCACACAAGACAAGCGACTTTGTTGGGAATCGAATACGATTTCATCTCCAATCAACTACTAATGCTTGCCACAAAGACAAGTGAAAAAATAAAGCGCATCCAAGAAGTGCTACGGGATTCAGCGGCGGGGGTGGGGACACCAATCATCAATTCAGTGTAGATCGACCAACTTGGCATTAGAGTGTAAAAAAGCAGTGGCCCGCGACAGCCTGAAGCTCCAAAACAGCGAGAGGTGGCAAGGCCGATTTCAGCCACCACCGAATGCGAAAAAGAATCAGCCACGCGATCGAGTCACGGGCAGAAACGAGAACCTTCCCCACCGCGGCGGGAACACATTTGCAGCAAGCAAGCAGCAGTGCACTTTATTATCGCGGCAAACAGCAGCTTATCACAAGATCTTGCACGTGAGGCATCGGCATGCATCGGCAAATCAGTTGGCAACCTTCATCGGCGATTCCGAGGATCAAGGGCATTTAGCACAGACATCAGCAACACAACTCCTCATCGCATCCAGCCCCAAGCAGGCCAACTCTGCTACTACCAACAGCTCTACCATCACCCAATACTAACAGCAGCAGGGGCACTCCCATTGCAAATTGATTGTGGAGTTTAGCCCAAATCAATGCTCAATGAGGCAAAGCAGCAAGGAAAGATGCAGCAAGGAGTTCAGCACATATGCATCAGCAAGGAAAGATGCAACAGCAGCTGATTCCAGGCCAACATTTGAGCACATCAGCACATCCACCGACAAAATATGACATTTTCATCATAGACAACAGAACACAGTATGCAATAGCGGACACACATATTCGGCATACTCCAGCTCCGAGACCTTTTTTTTTTTGGTAAGTAATTAATTGTATTAAAATAAATTAAAATGTCTGAGAGAATGTGTTTTTTCCAAGTGTTATGCCGACTAGAAAAAGACACATAGAAAAAAAAGGGGGGAACCCCTAATTACATGACACAAGTCATTGAGGTCGTCCAGTTACGAGAAAAATCACACCGGCTCGCACTCCGACTAAGGAGACAAAAAACATCCCGGCTAAAGAAGCACTCCGACCAAATATCCCATCGGCTAAATGAACACCGGAGAAAGTGCACTCGGAAGAAAGAAAGAGCAATTTCTCCTCGGAAAACTTCACACGAATATTGCACTTGATAAAAGTCTTCAGATGTACTTAAACAAAAGGTATGCCTAGCGTATTATATTTTATCTTCAAGTCAAAATACTTGGAGATAAAACATATTATTTTGTACTATTTTTCTCCCATTAATCCAAAATACTTACTTACAAAAAAAAAAACTTGATAAAAAAAGTGCACCCCGTGAGAAAGTACTAAGTAAACAAGATCCCTCAGGAAAACTCGGACGTTTGTACTCAGCATAGAAGGAACTCCGGAAAATAATCCCTCCGATTTAAGCACTCCGGAAGATTGCACTTCAGCAGAAAGAACTCCGGAAAAAATGCACTCCGGCAAAAAAAATTCCAGTAAATTTCACTCCGGAAAACATCACACCGAAAAAATGTACTCCGGGAAAATGCACTCCAGCAGATAAAGAGCTCCGGAAAAGGGCATGCCGGACCTCCGAAAAAGATCGCAGGAAGGTCACACCGGAATAGATCGCTCCACTCCGTCCTACCACTCCGAAGATTGCGCTAGCGGGAAAGAACTCGGGAAAAATGCACTCACGCAAAAAGAACTCAGCAAATTTCACTTGAAAAACATCACTGCAAGAAAGAATGTACTCCGGAAAAATGCACTCCAGCAGAAAAGAGCTCGGAAGAGGCAAGCCGGAACCCTTTTTTTTTTGGAAGAAGATCGAAAAACACGGGAGCGTGACAAGGCACTCGAAGCGGAAATCGCGGCGATACAAGAAGCGCACAAGAGCTCCGGAATCCGGTGAACAAAGACCAAGGCACGCCCCTTTTTTTTTTTGGGAAGAAGATCAAAAAACACGGAGGCTGCGACGGGCACTCCGGAAACCGGAGTTCACGAAGGCGTTACAAGAGCGCACAAGAACTCCGGAATCCGGTGAACAAAAGACCAAGGACAAGCCCCCCCCCTTTTTTTTTCTTTTTCATGAGAGGAGCCAAGGACCTCAAAGCAAGGGCGCTCCGGAATCCGGAGTTCACAAGCGCTCCGGAATCCGGAGACCACAAGCATCGGAAACAACAGCACACAGAGCGCTCCAGATACCGGAGCACACAAATGCAAGGACAGGAATTTTTTTTTTTTTTTAACACGGAAAAGAAGCGAAAATCGTCAAAGCGAGGAGTTCCAGAATCGGAGATCACAAGCTCAATCCGAAGTCCATAAGCGGCAGGAAGCGAGAAGCGCACAAATGTCGCTCCAGAGCAGGCACGGTGAAGACAGCTGATCGGGTAGAATCCGCCTCGAGGACCGCAAGAGGATGCTCCATCTTATCGGAACCGATCTATCACTTATGGGCGGTAGAAAAATGAGAGGATTCCGGTTCCCGTCTGGACAGCGGCAATTTGGTGGGCCAGCTGGGTTGCTCTAGAGAGAGGTGCTCTCCCCTCTCTCTAGGTTTCAAAATTTGAACTCTGAGTTTCTGGCGCCTGGTTGCTCCCAGGCGTCTCCAGCGCCGGCATGGCCAGCCCCATGCTGGCGGCGGCAGCCCTCTCTTCGACCCCAGGTGGATCTCCAACCCGCCTCCCCTCATTGCCGTCCTCAGATTCGATTCCAAATGCTGACCTTCCTCCATCCTTCCCTCGCCTGCGACGGTGTGTTTCGCCCTCGTCTTCAGGACCCGTTTCGGCTCTCTTAGAGCGTTCGCAGCGTTTGCTGCCGTCCAAACTGGCATCCCCGCCTTCGTTGCCCCCAGATGCTCCCGTCGTATCCGGTGTGGGTTCCCCATCTACCGTCTCTGAAGCCCCTTGGTGGTTCTTGACCATCTCTTCACAAATTACTTCAGGTGAGTCTCTCCCACCGACCTCACGGGTGATCTTTCCTGTATGCGCAATGGTCCTTGCCATCCTCTTAAATTTTACCCCCTCAAGCTTTTGATGGGGATCATCTCCATATCCCCTCGCCGATGTAATCCAACGGTGCCGGGAGATTTGGGCGCCACTGGTGGGATATTTCCACGATTCTCCTTTGCATTTCTGGCGGTTAACAACATTGCCCGCAAAATTTGGGCTGTGGGTTTGGGCTCGCCATGTGGTGGGAACGAGAATGGATTTTCTTCTTTCGATTTGCTTCCGAAAAGCAATTAGGTCTCTGTTTTGTCGAAGGGCCCTTGGACTTTTGGCAAACATCCACTTATTCTTAAACGTTGGGTCTTAGGGATGGAGCTGTCTAAAGACTCTTTTCAAACCTCCCCTATTTGGATTACCCTATCGAACATCCCAATTGAATTACTGGACGCCCTTGGGCTAATTTGGATTGCAAGTGGAGTTGGGAAACCTCTTCATTTTGACCTGATCACGGCTCGTATGGGGCGGCTGCACTCTGCTCGGTTTGTGTTGAAGTGAGTAAAAATGCTCATCTTTCGAAAAGACCCGGGGTTAATCTGGTGTTAAGGATTCGACCATGTCGGGTCGAAATTCAAGTTGATTACCAATCGAGGCCGATGCCTCATGCTAGGGTCATGACTTGCTTCTCACGAAAGGCACCCGGAAAAGGGTGAAGGATGGCTATAAGGCTCATGATTCTCTGGCTTTGATGTTGCAGTCGGTCCCTAGTGTTTCCTTTGGGCCTCTCATGGAGGGCTCTTACGTAGACATATCCGGTGATGCTATTACTAGCATTACTGAAGTTGATGTACCTTCCGATCTCCCTGTGGCGGATGCTGGGATAGATAGGATTCCAAGCGAGGTTCCTTCAGAGTGGCTTGCATAAGCTCCGGGATTGCCTTGAATCCTGTTGATCTTGAGGGTGCGTTTTGGATGTTTTTGATTACGTCCAACTCATTTGCGATCCTCCGGGTTCACGAGAATTTAGATGCGATGGAGCTTGAGGGTGGTTTTTTGTCTCGGGAGAGCGCCCGCACTACTCTTGGCAACTCCTCTTCATGTGCGGTTGGTCCTTGCTCGTTGCCCCTCAGTGATGTGGATCCTCCTTGTGCTCTAGGATCTTTGTTGGCTCTGTTCTTGATTCCCTAGATGCACTTGAGCCCCCTTCAATTGACTCACGATGTTCAATCTTCGAGACATGCCCCTTCAAGGCTGCGGATCAGGCTCAATTCTTCAAGAGGGTGCGGTTTGCTCACGAGATCTTGTCGTGAGGCTCCCTCAGTGGCGCTCCTCGCTACGGGGTGTTGGCTCCTTGCGGTGCTATTTGTCACCCAATTAAGTTTCATAGATCAGCTCAAGATTGCTTGTCTTCTGTGGGCGTCCCTGTGGATGATGGCCCCTTTCCTGGTGCAGATGTTGAGTTATTTCCTCCATCTGATGGAGTGGCTCCTGAGACGGAGCTTGCACCAGTTATTGATCCGAATCTCATGCTCAGCCCTATCGATCGTATTTTAAAGAAATACTCCCTGGGTGTTTCAAAGGATGAGGAGCCGTCTGCTTCAAGCTCCGTGGGTAGCTCTGTACGGGCTAAGGAAAAGTCTCGAAGTAGGTTTAAGCCCTGTAAATCAAAGTGATTTGTTGTCTTGAAAGGCGGGTAACCTCCTTAGGACGGAGTGGTGGTGGATGGAGTGGCTAGGGCGGAGTGACTTGATGAGTCCGGAGTGGCTTGTTGAGTTTTGTATTTTTTGGGCCAGAATGGCTAGGTGCGAATTATGGCCGAAGTGGCATTTTCCGGAGTACTGCTTTTGGGCCGGAGTGGAAAGGCGTGAGTCGTGACTGGAATGCCAGATTTCCGGAGTGCTGCTTTTGTTTACAGATTTCCGGAGTGCCTTCGTATCTGGTTTCCGGAGTGCCTATTTTCTCTAAGATGCCGGAGTGGCTTGCTATGGAGTGATTTGCACGTGTTTCCAGATGGGTTTTTCATTTACAGTAATCAAATATTATTGTAACTTTATTTCTTAATGACTATTGTCATGAGTTAAGGGGTTCCCTTTTTTTTCTATGTTTTTTCCTCCAAGTCGGCATAACACTTGGAAAAAACATAGTTTCCTTGTACATTTTTCTTTAATTTAATGCAATTAATTACTTACCAAAAAAAAATTTGGTGGGCCAGCTGGATTGCAGTGCACGCAGTGTTCTTGAAGACACGTTGGTTTCTCTCCCTCCAGATGAAATAAACTGAGGCCGCAAGGGTGAGGCGGAAGGAGCTGGCTTTAAGACATTTACCCTTCCAACATTTAGCAGCCCATAAAACGTTGGAGGACCGAGAGAGGGTAGGGCTAGGCCGAGACTGCACGGGAGCGCATGAGGCGCAGGGCAGTGAGAGAAAGGGCAGTTGAAGAAGAGGTAGCTATGACTTTCACTATCATTAGAACAAAGAACACAAATTGGGGAGATGTGAAGGTGCTTGGCTGTCGGTCCATGGTATTGAGCCCAGAGGCGGATAGCAAGCCAAAGAATAAAGGCATGAGCAGGGATGAACAGGGGGGTCCAAACAAGACAAGGCCACTCCACCACGCCGTTAGGAGGATGGAAAATACTATAAGCGGATTTTGTAGTGAAAGAACCAGAGTGGTCAGGCATCCAAAGGGCAAGGTCCTTGCGAGAGCTATCAGGGAGGTAGGGGGGCATACGTTTAGCAATATCCGCTACCTCCGTGTCAAATTGGTTGGGCCAGCACCAATCACCATTAGTGATGATGTCCTTAACTCTTGCATCCAGGGGCAAGCCAGTAACACATCTGATTCTCTCACTAGTCCGGTCACAAAGAGGGCCCAGAGGGTGCCAATGATCAAGCCAGAGGAAAGTGTCCGTCCCATCACCAATACGAAATCGGATTATGGGACGAAGAGCAGGTCGGAGCTTCATAAGTTTTCTGCGTTTCTGGCGCTCGTTTTTTTGCCCGTCGCCGGCCATGGCCGGCCTTCTGGGGGCGTCCCCTGTTCCTCCCCAGTCGTCTGCCTCCCCTGCTCTTCCCGCGTCCTCCTCTTCTTCGTTCATCGTCGCAACCCTAGGGTGTCCCTCTCCCCAAGAGTCTCGATTGGCGTTGATTACGGCCCGGCCGTCATTTGTCGCCCCGTTCTTGGAGCATTCGAAACCTCAAGTGCTTCGCAAGACTTCTGTGGCCGCTCCGGCCCTCATTCCTCGGTCCGAAGTCATCCGGAAGAATTATGAAGGACTGGACCCAGAATTATCTTTCTACCCCCCTCAATCTGCTGGTGATGCTATGGCTATTCTTTCTCCACCGATTGATGTTATCGACAAAGGTAATATTTTTTGGGGTTTCACCTTGGTCGGCCAATTCATTGAATCCCCTCCACATTTCCTGGCTGTGAAAGCCATAGCCAGACGAATTTGGGCCCGTTTTGGTCTCATTCATGTTGTCGGCAATGAAGCTGGTATTTTCTTTTTCTGTTTCTCATCGTTGGAACTGATGGAGCGTTGCACCCAGGCCAGTCCTTGGACGTTATCTGGGATAACAATATTCCTTAAACGTTGGGCTCCCGGAATGCCTCTGTCCAGCACCGAACTCAAGCTTTTCCTATCTGGATCAAGCTGTTCAATTTGCCGATCGAGCTCTGGACCATCGCCGGGTTAAGCTGGATCTCAAGTACCATTGGGATTCCCCCACATCTCGACTCCAGAACTGCTCGATTGGAAAATATTTCTTGCGCAAGGGTTTGTGTTGAAGTTGGGTTGGATGGCCCCTTTCCCGAGAGCATTGTGTTGAAGCGGAGTTCGGCCTTGTGGTTAGTAACGCTTACGCCTTCCCTCTCCACCCGGGTTCGAATCTCGCGAAGCACCCGTGGTGAAGGCGTCCTAAAAAATCCTTTGGGATTTAAGGGTATGGGGCCATGGCCAGGGGCCGATCACGTTAAAAAAGCTTACCCTTACCACAGTTTTGTATCTGCTTATGTGTAATTTCAGATTACATTTGTTATTTTTTGTTGAACGTTGTCCTCTCAGAGGCTATTTTGGTATAATATGTTGTACCGTATGCTCGGGGTATGCCCTAGCTCTCAATGTTTTTATTCCAAGTCAAAATACTTGGAACAAAAACATTGCTTTTGTAATTTTTTCTCCCTATAATCTAAAATACTTACCAAAAAAAAAAAGAGTCTAATTCCATTTCTTTGGTGAAAGTGGAATATAACTGGTGGCCCACCAGATGTGGACGATGCCAGTTGATTGGGCATGCTGAAACCAAATGTCGTCTCAAGAAGGTAAAATGCCCCTGTTCACCCGGTTCTGACCATGGAGTAAATGTCTTAGTGGACTTGCCTAAGCCTCCTTCTCCTGGTGGCCCTCCGATCCCAGTGGAGGAACCCCAGTTTGACGAATGCCCCCTGAAATCTCCTGGTTTCCTTCAGAACTCAAATTCTGATCACTCCCTGTCTGTTGCCTCAGCTGTAACCCATTGGGGTGAAATTGCGTTGCCATCTGGGGCGTTGACGAGTCCTTGTCATGAGCCTCTGTTTGATCATGGACCAGCTGCTGCCGAGCCTGACTCCCATGGTCAGATGGATTTTCTTTCTTGTGTCCCATGTTCCATTACCCGTTGATGAGATTGTCCCAATCCCTGGGGTCGATTGGGCTGAGGGGACTAAGGCTGGCTCATCTATCTCTGGACTGGGTGCTGGCCCCCACGTTGATGATATTTCTGATACCCCTGGCATCTGTAATGTTGATTTTGTGATTCCGGATGGTGCTGGTTGTGTGTTCGGAATTTTTCCATGTGTTTTGGATGAGACTGAATCAGTCTCTGAATCCAAATTGCAGCTGTCAGTGCCTATGCCTGCTGATGATCTCCCGGATTCAAACTGTGAGGTGACTTTTGCAGTGATGGCCTCTTGTGATCCTTTCTCTGCTGTTGTCGATCCCCCTGTGATGGCAGTTGCTAACTTGGCATTGGCCCATGTTTCCTCACTTGTTCATGTTGCTCCTGGTCTGTCCGCCGTGATTGACCCTGATATTACCCCTGATTCTATCTCTCGGATTGCTCGGAAATATTGCTTGAATCAATTAGCTTCTGATGGTCGTCCTCCTTCATGTAAACCTTTGGATGTCAATCTTCCAGTTGTGTCTTCTTAGGGATGTGGATGTCTTTGGGAATGAGCCTCCTAAGAGGCCGGGCTTCTATGATATGCCTCCCCTGTGGGAAATGTGGAAGTTGCAAAAGGATGAATGGAAAGGGCTAAGATCGTAGATGCGAGTTTAGATTAAAGGGCTATCATTGCTTGTGCTTTCGCCACCGCCTTGTGATAGTATTAGAGATCTTTGTTGGTTTCTTGATATGGCGTGCTATTGTACTGCCTTTGGAGGCTGTGCAAGTCGGACACGATGTTGAGGTGGCTTTTCATTACGATTGTAGCCATTATGGAGTGCTTTGTCATTCAATGGTGAAATTTCTTGATTCTCGATTTTTGCTCCTACGAATTGATCTTTGGAGCCTTTGTGTTGTTTTATTGTGGAGATTTTGTTTGTTGCTGGAACATTTTGCTGGTGCTGGGGCTTTGTTGCAGTTGATTAGTATTCTGCTATTGTTGGATTAGGTGCGGCCTTTGCTCTTTGAATTGGTAGCAGTTCTGGACTGGGAGTGGCCTCCCGCGTCCATGGATTTCTATCTGGCTTTATAGATACATGGAAGCCGGTAGTTAATGGATGTAGCTCCATTGCTGTGAAGATCGGTGGAGTTCTTTGCTGCTGCTGGAGGTTTTAGGAGGATGGTGGAGACACTTTTCTTGTTGCCGACTTGATGTCGGTTTTTATTGCGTCTTTGATGCGAAGCGGTAGCTTTGGTTGGTCTTGCCTTGGATTGAAGTGATGAGTGATGAGCTCTTTTTGTCTTCTTGATACTGCGGTAGATATCGATCTTGATGATTTCGGTTGCACGCTTGATTCTGTGTAGCCTCGTGGTGCTGATTTTTCTTTTGAAGTATAGGTTGATGCTTTAGCTGCTATGTGGCAGGTAGGTGCAGGGCTCCTTTCCTTTGCTGAATGGGTGCTGGGCTAATTTGGTGCAGAGTTGATGTTTAGTTTTCCTTGTGTTGAAGGAGCGTGGCGCTGCACTTCGATGTCTTGGTGAGGATGATTAGCGGTGCAGGATGGCCGGCCTGGTGTGGGTGGTTTGTGCTAGCGGCCGATCCGCTGGTTGTGTTTTTAGCTGTATATCGTTCTTTGGGTTTCTTTTTGGAAGAATGAACAACCCATGTTGATGGCTAGTTCTCCTAGTCTTTGGATGCTGACTTTGCTTGAACTCGATGAAAGCTGTGTTTTTGCTATTGCATCGTTGATGTCACTCCCTCTTGGCAGCGGTTGTGTTCGGCTACTATCCTTTTTAGCTGCTGTTGAAAATGGCAGCATGGTGTTGCTAAAAAGGCCACAGGGCCTAAAGATCCGTAGGCTATAATGATGATCTTTGGTGGAGTCACGTCCTTTGTTGCCGATTGATGGTGATGTTGGAAGTGTCACCTTGCGATTCGGTTAGGTGAGATGGAAGGCAGCTCTTTGTTGGTTTCTTTGCTTTCTTATTATCTCCTTTTGCATGGAATTAAAGTGCAGTTTCCAGTTCAGCTGCTGGGTTTTTTTTTCTTTATGTAAGATAGTTTCTCCTAAGTTTTTTAAGAAATTCTCTGTTGTATCAGTTGCTCGGGGTATGCCTCAGCATTTAATGTTCTAACTCCAAGTCAAAAATTTGGAGTTATAACATTGCTATTGTAAATTTCTCTCCCGTTAATCCAAAATACACACTTACTTACCAAAAAAAAGGAGCTTCATAAGTTTTTTCCAGCTCCAAGGGGCTGAATCTGGAATTTTTATGGTCCAAATGCAGCGATCTTTGAGTCTATGAATGTAACACCAAGAGACCCAAATAGAGGCAGGATCTTTGGTGATGATCCTCCAGAAGTGACGGCAAAGAAGGGCTTTATTGGATGCAACTAGATTTTTAAAACCCAATCCCCCTTCATCTTTGGGAGCGGGACATCCTTCCGTGCAACTTTAGCGAGAGAATTTACCATCAAGGAGCCATGCCACGGGGAAGGAGCGAGGGCTGTATTGATCTTGTTCGAGGATAGATTTGGGAAGAATGAACATGGAAGCTCAATAATTGTGGATAGTGGAGAGGATGGAAGAAATAAGCTGAAGCCTACCAGCAAAAGGAGAGCAGTTCTTCCAAGAAGAGATTCGAGTTGAATACGGTCGAGGAGAGGCTTGCAGTCGGAGGCGGGGTGAGCTTCGTGGTGATAAGGGGGACTCCGAGATACCAGACGGGGAGAGAGCCAGCTTAAATTCGAGAATGTCAATAATGCAATGAAGGGTATCCTCATTAATAGCGCTGCAAAAGACCTCACTCTTATCTGGGTTGGGGGTAAGGCCGGACAGACAACTGAAGATGTTGAGACACTCATGAATGGCCTGGATGGAGTTACAGTCCGCTTTGGAGAAAATAAGGAGGTTGTCCGCAAAGCCAAGCATCACAATACAGGAGCGATCGCATTTCCAATGGTACTTAAAGTCAGGATTAGTCCTAGTCATTCTAGTCAGGATGCCATTCAGGACTTCCATCCCAAGGACGAAAAGATAGGAAGAGAGGGGGTCACCCTGTCTAAGTCCTTTGGCCCCTCGAAAGAAGCCCACCGGCGAGCCATTGAGATTAATGGAGAAAGAGGTGGTGTTGATGCATTGTTTGATCCAATTAACCATAATGGGAGGGAAATTCATCAACTCAAGGATGGCAAGAATGAAGTCCCAGTGGATAGAATCGAAGGCCTTTATCAGGTCAACTTTAATAGCACATCGAGGGGCCCCCTTGTTGAGGTGGTATTTGTGGAGACGATCCTGAGCCAGCAAGATGTTGTCTCCAATACTTCTCCCCGAGATGAATGCGGTTTGACAATTGCCAACAAGGTAAGGAAGCGTAGGTTGGAGGCGGGCGGCGATGATCTTATAAATGACATTGCAGCACGCGATGGGGTGGTAGTCGGAAACCTTGGTGGGAGATTTGATCTTTGGGATAGGCAAAGCAGGGTTGAATTGATTTGCTTTAAGATTCTCCCATGATGGAAGAAGTCTTGAACAGCAATAGTAATGTCCGCACCAATGACATTCGGTGACTTTGAAGAATTTGGCGAAAAAGCCATCCGGGGCGGGGCCTTATTGTCATCAATCGAGAACAAAGCACAGCGGACTTCGCCCAAGGAGATTGGGCGACAGATCCGGCCAGGAGGGCATCGGGCACAGAGTTATGGATAAAGGCGAAGACTTTCTTTATAGAAGGCGCCATTCTCCTGCTGTTCCCAAGAGACGGAAAAGTGGTTGATGAGAAGGTTTTGAACTTCCTCCAAATTGGAGGTAGGAGATCCGTCCTCTTTTGAAATGCAGTCTTTTGTGTTGGCTGTAACAACTGCTGCTGTTCGATTGCGGGGAGGTGGAAAGGCAGGGGTGTCCATGCACGATGGGCTCTCTTGATTTGGAGGCCACTATCGGACTCAAGCAAATGGCATTCTAAATGCCGGCAGCAGTGTATCCCACCTTGTGGCGGGAGAAACCTGCCGATCAATCGGGGTTCATGAAATGCCCAAGAGAATCGGCCAGTTTGGTTCCCAAACCAAGAAAGAAAGGCAATGGCCAAGTCATCGGCCAACCTCGAAACAGCCACCAAATCCCAACACCAAATTTGCATCTAATTGAAGCAATGAGAGCATATCATGGACTCAAAGTGATGAGCCCAGCAGAGACCAACCAAGAACACTAACCAAAACCTTTGTCAAGTGAAGAAGTGAAGTAACATCCACAACTCACCAGGGTGGGCAACTCCCCATTAGGTACTTGGGCGTACCTCTGATAACCACCAGGCTTTCAATTCTGGATTGCAATGCTCTCACAAAGAAAATTACCCACCAAGATCAAGTCTGGAAGAATAGGTGGCTTTCCTTTGGGGGGCGACTGCAACTCGTTCCCTCTATCCTCTCGTCTGTCCACCTCTATTGGGCCTCGATTTTCATTATGCCCCAATCTATCCTCAATTACTTCCAAAAAAAAAATCTATCCTCAATAAGATTGACTGTCTCATGCGGCAAGTCCTTTGGAATGGATCTACTAATGGAAAGGCTACTACAAAAGTAGCGTGGGCTGACATTTGCTACCAGAAGAGCGAAGGTGGGCTGGGCCTCAAGAATTTGCAGGCTCAGAATAAAGCCCTCATCTGTAAGCTCTTATGGCGTATCATGTCGAAGGATTCCGAGTCGGCCTGGTCCTCATGGATCCATAAAAATAGAATCACGGACCGATGTATCTGGATTCTTACAGTCCCAGACTCAGCCCCCTGGGGCTAGAGGAAGATTATGAAGCATCGTCCCTTTATGTGCTCTCATTCCATAAAGAACATTGGTGACGACTCTGAGATTTTCCATAAAGAACTGGCACCCTCTGGGCCTGCTGAGTAATGTCAGTACTGATCGTACTCGTATGGTCACGGGTCTACCATGGGACGCAAAGGTTTCACAAATAATCAGAGATGACCAATGGCTCTCGCCTAATCCTTATGATCAGGAAGTGTCTCGTCTTGCAAATAACATGCCTCATTATCTTCCTAGCATCGAGCACAAAGACTCTCTGAGATGGGATGGAAGCCCGAATGGAATATATTCGACTAGATCCGCCTATCTTCTTATCCACCCAACCTTTTGTGGGGGCCCCTCCCATATCTCTACCCACGCTTTTACTCTATGGCTGGCTATCAAAGGCGGGCTAAATACCACTGATCGCATCCACGGTGTTCCAAACCTTTCTAATAAATGCATTCTATTGAACTCGGACGATGAAACCCATGAGCATCTTTTCTTCTCCTGTCCCATCTCGAGATCCTTATGGACCAAAATTCAAAGAAAAGCTGGTCTACAATGGCCTTACCCCGAATGGTACCATAACATTGTTTGGGCTGCTCATCAATGGAAAGGAAAGAATTTTATGGCCTTATCTAAGCATCTTTCTCTTGCAGCCACAGTCTATTTTATTTGGAGAGAACGCAATAATCAAATCTTCCAAAAATCCTCCCTACATGATATATCCCAGATTTTTTTCTCAGATAACCAACGTCGTTCGGGACAAATTGAAGGCTTCCTCGATTGTTGACAGGTGTGTCTCCCGATCGCGATTATCCGGAGTTATTTTGGTTGAGTTTCCGGAGTGATGTTGCGATTATCCGGAGTGCCTTTTTGTCTTCTTGGATGGAGTGGTTCTTATCACTTCGGACGGAGTGAAAAAAAAAATATTCATCTCTTGTGGTGGCGGAGTGCTTTTTCTCTATTGGGACGGAGTGCCTTAGCTTCCTTGTACTGTTGTCCCTTATGCAGAGTGTTTTCTTGACTCTTGAAAGGTATGTTGGTCCTCACTTTGAACGGAGTGGCCTTGATTTAGCTGCCGGAGTGCATGTGCCCGTTATCCGGAGTGGCTTTTGTCTTCTTGGACGGAGTGGCTCGGTTGCAATAGTGGCATTGCAGAATCCGGAGTGCCTTTATCTTGCAGTCAGAGTGCATTGTTGAATCCGGAGTGCTTTGGACGGAGTATATTGGACGGAGTGGCTTTGCAGAATCCGGAGTGCTATTTTCTGGAGGCCGGAGTGCACTGTGGAATCTGGAGTGCATTGGACAGAGTACCTTTATCTGGAGGCCGGAGTGCATTGTAGATTCCGATGTGCATTGGACGGAGTACATTGGAATTCTTTCGTTGTGGGGCGGAGTGGCATTGGGTGCAGGTTCTGGATTTGCTGACTCTGGACCTTGGTAGCTAGATGATGCGGGAGCTCCCACTAGTAATTTCCTTGTTGAATCCGTTTTTTAGGTTTGTTTGTGTTGTCTGACCGGGTTGCATACGGTCGTTTTAAACAAATTACACATAGGTGTGGTTTTCTTTTTTTCTTTTCATCCGTTCATGATTTTGTTCATGGTGATACTCGGGGATGGCCCTAACTCGTTGTTCTAATTCTAAGTTGGCAAAACACTTGGAATTAGAACATCGTTTTTGTACTTTTCATTTCATTCAATTCATTTAACTTACTTACCAATAAAAAAAAGTGTCTCCCGATCGCACCTAATCCGTTGGAATATATAAAATAATCAAAATAATAATAATAATAATAATAATAATAATAATAATAATAAAATAAATAAATAAATAAATAAATTAGTCTTTGGGCTCCATTCTGTATCTTTGACTTGATTTCTGCCTATCCCCTTATTACTTTCCCCTATTAGGGCCTATACCGCCTTGGTCGGTGTCTTTTAGGCCATGATCGGTTTTTATGGTATCTTCACCGATGCCATGTCGTCATCTCCTCTTCACTGGGAGACCTTTTCTATGTTGTTTTACTTCCTATTCTCTCAACTCATATATATATATATATATATATATATATATATATATATATATATATATATATATATATATATATATATATATATATACTTGAAAAAAAAAAAAAAAGTTTAGATCTGCTTTCAAGTACCTCGTTTGGTTAAGGCTCCGATTTCCCAATGGAGTATATAGCCAAATTGTGAGCTTTTCTTGTGACTTGTGGAGATGATGCCGCAACACTGGCTGTTTGAAATTTTGATGCCACTCTATGCTTTATTGGCTGCATCATCCGATCATTCAAGGTTCTCTTTGCATCGAGTGCTTTTGTTTTTCGGCAATGCTGTTTCTTTTGTTTCTACTAACTGGTACTATCTCGTTTTGAAAGAAATTAGCTGTATTCCTCATTTTCAATGCTTGTATGCCAAAGTGTTGCATATGGCTTGGGCTGCTGCTGGTTCGGATGTGGGCTCTTTATGCTGATATGGATGTAGTATAGAGAAAAATGGCAAATCTGAGATCAGAGGCTACTGGCCCGCTACCCTCATCTGGTATGTATTGATGTTCGATAGGCGCTGACGGGTGGATGGATCACCCTGCTGAAGCTCCACGGCTTATGATGTGAATGGGGTTGTGAGCTAATTTGGCCTTGTTAAATATAAACTGCTGGAAAAGACCTATTCTGTATCGTGTGGTGGTGCTATGATCTAGAAGGGTTTACCTCGAAATTCTATAAGGACTCGTGGGAGATCACTGGTCATACTGTTTATGAAGCTATCCATGATTTTTTCAATCATGGAAAGATCCTTAAACAGATTGAACACCACTATAATCGACCTTATTCCTAAGGTCCAGTCCCGCTCGGTCCCGACTATCGCCCGATTTCATGCTGCAACATAATTTACAAAGTGATATCCAAAATTCTTGCTAATGAGAATCAAGTCTACTCTTCCTTACTTGGTTGACCATTGCCAAACGGCCTTTGTGGCGGGCGTCAAATTAGTGATAATATCCTCTTAGCTCGGGAGCTCCTGCATAAGTACCATCCCAGGCCATGGCCCGCCCGGATGTACTATGAAGATCGACCTTAAGAAAGCCTATGACTCTGTTCATTGGGATTTCGTCATCAATATATCGACCCTAATGGAATTCCCTCCACAAATGGTAAATTGGATCGGCTAGTGCATTTCCCGACTCGACGTACTCCCTCAATATCAATGGGGAAGTGGTGGCTTCTTTAAAGGTGGCAAAGGCTGCGTCAAGGTGATCCGCTCTCCCCCTACTTATTTGTCCTGGTTATGGAAGTTCTTAATGGCATTATTGAGGTCAAGGCAAGACGGGATAATAATTTCAAATTTCACTTGGAAATGCTTTGAAACTCAAATTGTTATGCTTGCCTTTTCTTTGTGACCTCCTCCTATTCTCCCATGCCGATACCAAATCTACACGATTCTCAAGATTTGCCTCAATGAATTCCATACTATTTCTGGCCTATCCGCTAATCCGAACAAAAATGAAATATTCATATGTTCTAAGGATTCCACTCTTCGCCAGGATATTGCTGCTAGCTGGGGATTCAAGTTGGGCAATCTCCCTATCAGATACCTGGGGGTCCCCTTGATCACCACTAGGCTTTCGGTATCTGATTGCAAATCCCTCACCGAAAGAATCACAAAGAGAATCACCCCCTGGAGGAATAGATGGCTCTCCTTTGGTGGGCGTCTGCAACTCGTTGCCTCCATCCTTTCTTCTATCCACCTTTACTGGGCATCTCTTTTTATTCTTCCCAAATCCGTTTTTAAGGCAATTGATCGCATCTTGCGACATTTCCTTTGGAACGGGTCTTCTGATGGCAGAGTCAATGCTAAAGTGGCTTGGCATGACATATGTTGCCCCAAAATCAAGGAGGTTGGGCATCAAGAACACGATTGATCGAATAAGGCTCTTAGCGCAAATTTCTCTCGGCGTCTCCTATCTAAAGATCCGATTCTGCTTGGACTTCATGGATATACAAAACAGAATCAAAGACCGGTGCATTTGGACCATTAAAGTGCCGGCATCGGCCGCTTGGAGTTGGCGCAAAATTATGAAGCTTCGGATTTTTATGCGTGCCTACTCTGTCAAGGACATTGGGGATGGCACTAATACTTTCCTCTGGAACGATAACTGGCACCCCCTTGGCCCCCTGAGTGAAGTGAGCTCTAACCGAACTCGCCTTGTCTCGGGCCTACATTGGGATGTGAAGGTTGATGCCATTATCAGGGACAATAGATGGAACTGGCCTAACCCTTTTGACGCGGAGGTGTCCCACCTTGATTTGAATATGCCGAGCAACCCTCCCTGCAGCATTCAAAAAGACTCATTGAGATGGGCCGGGGCTCGCAACGGTAATTTCTCGACTAAGTCCGCTTACTCTCTCCTCCATCCCCCCAAACCTAAGGTTTGTTGGGCTCATCTAGTGTGGGGCCCATTCCATATTCCCTCACACGCGTTTACCCTCTGGCTCGCCGTTAAGGGCAAATTGAATACATTGACCGTCTCCATTACATCCCTAACCTCTCACCCAGATGCACTCTCTGCAACACGGGTGATGAAGACCACGACCACCTTTTCTTCTCCTGCCCATTCTCTAGTACCTTATGGAATAATATCCAAAGACATGCCGGTATTCACTGGCCCTACCCTGACTGGCATCAAAATATATCTTGGGCTGCCTCTCGTTGGAAAGGAAAAAGTTTCCTGGCTGTCTCTAAACGCTTGTCTCTGGCCGCCATGGTTTACGTCATTTGGAAGGAGCGCAATAATCGGATTTTCCAAAAATCTCCTCCCCTTGACTCCTCTCGTCTCTTCTCTATGGTGGTCGATGTTGTGAGGCTGAAATTAATAACCATCCCGGCTCCAAATAGGGCTGACTATAGGCCAACTCGGATTCGGTGGGGTATTTTTTAAAAAAAAAAGAGGTCTGCTACTTGGCCTATTACCTGTCTTGCCTCCCGGATGCCCTCATCCGGAGGGTTTTTGTGTTCTGGTGGCGCTTCTCCCCTTAAAGTCCTGTGAATCTTGATTCTCGGGGTGTTTTGCTTTGGTTGACCCCCTGCCGGGGTGTTATCCTCTTCCGGCTGCTTATCGACTCGTTTTTTTTATTTTCCCCCTCCATCGGCTCTCTGTCTCCCCACCCCTTTAAAAAAAAATTAAAATTGATTGAATCGGGGTTTTGCCTCTTCTCATGCAGCGCTATAGCTCGATTCCTTTCTTTTCTTGTGCTCGTGGTGGTTGCCTTTTGGGTGGCTCGATTTCCATTGTTGGGTGATGCTGGTTGGATTGGATCTGACGGGTGGCATCCTGTAAATGTAGAAGGAATTGGGATTGTTCTGGTTTTCATGCTGTAGCCCTCCTGAAGCTGATAGTACATATACTTACCAAAAAAAAAGCTGATAGTACATATGACTTACCCAGTTGGGGCTCGGGGATGTTATGTTGGTTACTTTGTTCTTGATCTGTTGGGGCTTTGATTTGGCTGTGTTTACATTGTTATAGCACTCTGGAAATCTGGTGCTACCTCACAAATTTGATTTGTGTGGGATCTGCTGATGAAGTGTTGGATGAATTCTAGTCCTTTCACAAATGGTGGTAGTTGTATCTTTATGACTGCTGTGGTCGTTCTGTTGTGATGGCTGGTTGGCAACGTTCTGCTTGTGGTGGTGCGGACTGTGATCGAATTGCTGTGTCACATGGTAGGCGTTGTTAGGTTTTTATGCTGATGCTGGGGTTGGGATGGTGATGGTATAGCTGGTTCGGCCTACCTTTGGTGGTGCGGTGTGGGACGAATCCTGAATCATGTAGTGCGGGCCTGTTTGCTATATACAGATGTATAAGGCTTGAGATGTCATCGGTTTCTTGGATACTTGGTTTTGAGAAGCTGTTTTGCTGGTACCAAGTTGTTGTTGCCTTGATTCTTGCTACATCCAGTTGATCACTGGACCCTGCTTCTTTCTTTGGTTTGCTGTCCTATGTCTGTTTGCAGAGGGTGCAGGTGTGATAGGTTGTTGTCTTCATTCTGTAGGTGGTTGATGCTGGGCTGGTACCATGCTCTTACTTTGGCTGCTAATACTGGGTACCCGTGGAAGTTGCTGTTTTGGTGTTGGCGTTGGGGTTAGATGTCCTTGGTTGCTGGCCGGATGATGCTTGAATCTACAATGTGTAGGGGCCCTCCTGCTGCTGCCTTTGGATTTGAAGCTCTCTCAATTTGGTTGCTGTAGGTTCTGCCACTGATTTGGTGCACCGTTGTGGATGCTTACAGTTGATTGATACAAGGCGATAGTTCTTGGCTGTCTCTTGGTTGTGGATCTTTGGAATGGCTGATCTTCTTTGGTGGCGCTTTGTTCTTGATGGGCTACGGCCTATTGCGATCTTGCTGTTGTTCTTGGTGGCCTCTTTCTATAGCTGCTGTGTGGATTTTGTAGGAGCTGGTTATGATGAATTCGGTTTGGCGGCTGTGATGTTTTCCCATCCATGGTGTTTTTTTTGTTTTTTTCATTTGATGCTTCTATCCTGATTTGATTTCTATTGTTGTGATCGGGACCGGTGTGAATGTCTTGCTGAATCGTCTGATGCACTATTAGTGCATTTGATGCTACTAGTTTTTTGTCAATGGCCTCAATGGAGTTGGTTGGCGCAGTTTCATTGCTGCTATTTTGGCACTCTCTTTGTGGAGTGAGGGGTCTGATCTTGGCTGATGAGATTTTACCGTTTATATCGGTTTTGGCGGGGGTGGTTATGATGCTAAATTCAGGTGGCCCACTGCGATTCTAGGATGTTCAAGGAGCCGCAACTCGTGGTTCTTTGCATCCTAGCTGTCCCGTGGCGCCGTGTCGCCTTGAAGAATGATGAGATCGCCTTTTTACTCATTCTTTATCGGGTGAGCATCGAAGTTTTACGGACTGCTTTTTGCTGTTTGTTGACACAGGAGGCGTAAACCATGCGGGAAATGGATGCGATTGGGGCCATCTCTTTGGTGTTGGGGGCTTTGCTTGGGGCAACTCACGGCCTCGCTGGATCCGATGCAAAACAGCATCAATACTAGTCATAAATTGGGTGGGATGAGGTTGTTTTCCGGGCTCTGCTTGCCGGACGTCTTTGGTGCTTGCCGTTTACGATTGTGAAGCTTCTTTGTAGTGCTGTACTGTTTTTCTTTTTTTGAAATTTCAGATCTGGTTTTCGCTTTTTGGTTACGAGGGGGTTGGAAGCGGGTTATATTTTCAACCCGTTGATTTTTTTTTTTTAGAACGTTAGCCTTCTAGAGGCTATTTTGTACCTTTGGATGTACTCGTTGCTCGGGGTATGCCCCAGCCGGTTATGTTTTATCCCCAAGTCAAATTACTTGGCGATAAAACATCGAATTTGTAATTTTTTCTCCCTTTAATCCAAAATACTTGCTTACCAAAAAAAAAAGGTGCTATGATCTAGAAGGATCTGATGCAGACCATATCAGTTTGATGATTGCTGATGTTGGCGTCCCATATATGTGCTATGTAGAGATAAAGTGAAGTATGCTGGAATGAAATCAGTGGATCGTGTGCTGCCTTTTGTGACGTGAAGCGTGGTTACGTTTGTATGGCTGCAACACTCGGTTTTGCACTTCTTCCCTATTTGGACTGTTTTGTTGCAATCAAGTCATGCGATATTAATTGATTGATACCATGAAGTTTGCTGGTGGTTGTGGTAGTGTGACAGGCTCCTGATGGTTAATGGCCGAGATGTTACCCCGGCCGAGGTGTTCTATAGTTGTTGGCGCTAAATTCTGGTATACATTCGATGTATACCAATGTATATCAAATGTATACCAAAATTTAGCGCCAACAACTACAGAACACCTCGAAATCTTTCCTGCTAGGTTTTTTTCAAAATCGTTCCTTCTTCCTTTGCTGCTGCCGTCTCCAGGCAATGTCAGTGCCAGAGCCGGCCGTGGCTAGTCTCCTGGGTGCTCCTCCCAGTTCTTTCCCAGTCTCCACCTCCCTCACTCATTCTGTCCGTCCTTCAACTCAGGTTGAAGCATCTGCTGCGTCCGCGTTCTCCCAGCGTTCGGATGTCCTCCCGATAATTTCTTCTCCCTCGAATGTGGTGGATGTTATCAATCCTTCCGGGCTCAAGGTGAAACCTGTTGCGAATCCCGCCTCCTGGTCTGATGTTGTTCAGAACCGTGGTGAAAGCTTGACTCCAGGTCTGAAGTTCTTCCCTCCTTCGTGTGCGATCGGCGTTGGTGATTGCATCTCTCCTCCTTGGCAAATATGGAGAAGTGCTTGAAGGCCAGCCCTTGGATGATAGCAGGGAAAGCCCTCTATCTCAAGCGTTTTCAACCTGGTTTGAAGCTGTCCAGGGATTCGTATGATTCGTTCCCTATTTGGGTTAATTTTCGTAAAGTGCTGGTGGAATTTTGGACGCCTTTGGGTCTAGCCTGGATTGCAAGTTCTGTTGGGGCGCCACTTCAACTCTATCCCAAAACTGCAAAAATGGAATTGCTTGAAGTCTCCAGAATTTGTGTTGATGTAGCTGCTGATGCTGCCTTTCCCTCCAGGATTACCTTGCATTCCTTCGAATCCAAATTTGAGGTGGATGTAGAATACTCTTGGAAGCCGTCCAAGTGTAGGCTATATCTCCTATTTGGTCATGAGGAGGCCAAATGCAAGGCTGTGAAGAGCAGTTCTGCTGCCGGTAATCCTCTCAGGAAGATTGCCTTGCCTAAATGTCGTCCTTTGCCTTCGTCCAGTTTGGCTGATTTACCATTTGAGGTTGATTGCCCTGGATTGGCTGTGAAGGTCTCTGCAGATTCCCTGATGAAGGCTATAGCCTCTGTCTCTTCTCCTGTGCAGGTAATTGCTGGTCATCTAGAAATGACCCTTGCCCCTGCTATTCCTCGTGCCTCTGCTCTTTCTGTGATGGTGGCTGCTGAAGTGTGTGATTCCCTTAATGGCCAGCAACCTAAAGATGTATATTATGAGCTTGTGTTTGAGGCGCCTGCTGGTGCTGATCAAGAACTGCCTGAAAAGAGTGGTTCTGGTGCAGAACATCCCGTTGACCCATCTGTTGTGTATCCTTCTGATGCGTCTCCCTTTAAGCCTCTGGAAAATGCTCCATCGTCAAAAGTAGTGCGGTTTGCGCCTAAAATCCTGTCCGATGCCCAGGGCTCCTACCATCACAGTGCTTCTGAGGCTCCTTTATCTTTCACTGAGATGGTAATTAGGGGTCTTAAACCTCCAGATATGCCTATTTGTTGTGTAATCCCCATTCCAATCTCTGATGAAGATAGGTATGCTGCCCTTGGATTATATCCGCTGGCTCCGGATGAGGTTTGCACATCTAATTCTGCCCATCATTCACCATCTACCCTCGATGAGCAGCATTTACTGGCCCAAGATAAGCAATTGGCCCCTGTTGATGCCCAGGGGCATCCGAGGTCTATGATTTTTGAGGGGTCGCATATTCCTGCTACCGCAATGGGCGTCTTGGATGATTACCCACCATCAGGCCCTGAATCTGAGTTTGATAGTGACCCAACGCCTAGCCCTATCTCTCGTCTGGTAACAAAATATGGGCTGAATCCTTTAAAGCGTGTGGGTGCTGGCCCTATCAGCCCAATCAAATCCACGGCAAAGGTTTGTGTGGGCCGGGCCATTGACTACTCCATGAGAAATTCTTAAGTGTCAATGAGGCGATGGCATTGGATTGCGACTCTTGGAAGCCATCAAAATGGGAAAAAAAAAAATCCAAAAAACCCAAGACTTCCCACGGCTCCTAGGCCTTATTTGAGGGGGTGGCCGGGATGCTTCCAAAATTTTTGATGTGAAGCTGGTTTTCTGAGTTGCATTAAAAGGTGCTGGACAGATTGATATTATGCTGCTTTTTTTTTATTATGCTGCTGGAATTGCCTAATATAGTCTTTGGCGGATGCTGTTGCTGGAGTGCTGATATCCACTATACTTACCAAAAAAAAAGTGCTGATATCCACTATGTGATTCTGTTATGTGCAACTCCATTCTGTGATGTGAAGAATGGCTTTGCAAGTGTCTGAATTCATCCTGCTGGTTGGGGCTGTAATGGATTGTTATGTCGGCCATTCGATGTACTGTGTTGCTTCATCAAATGGAGCACCGGGAGCAAAATCTTATTTAGGACCCTGCTGAGCTGAAATGGATCTATCCTGCTAAGCTGGTTCATAAGCTACTGGAAGGGGCCGGCTCTTCTGAAATTTAATTACTACTGCTAAATGCAAATCATTGATGCTGATGAACCGGGATCTGCTGGGCTTCAGCTGATTATAATGCTGGTGCCTTAGGTCCTGTTTTCTTTGCTCTCAATGCGGAATCTTTGAGTGCGGAATCTTTGATGAAGAGTGTAATGCTGAATCACTGCAGAGGCCATAGCTCAGGCTTGTAGTTTCACTCCCAGCGACAACAATGGGGATGCTAATGTTGGTTTGGTCACAGATGGCTCATGGCTGCTGGCTTCCTTTTGTGTGAAGAAGGAAATTGCCATGCTCCATGCTGTTGGACGGTGCTCATGAAGCCGATTGATGCCCACCTCTGTATGGGGCCTCTCGATTTCGGCGTCGAAGGCCACATATAATCGGCCTACCGATACGGCCATTGTCTTTGGCGGGTATCTTTGATGGTCAGTCGGGAGTTTCTTTGCCAAACTAGTTGCACCCTCAATTTCTGCTTTGGTGTCAAAGGAAGACCCTGTAAACTTGGATGGCCCTTCCCAGGCCTCGGACGATGCCCTGACCCCTTTGGGATCCGGTGAAATTTTTGTTGCCACAATCCTTTCTGCTAAGGAGATTTTTCGGCCTGTTAACCTGGGCCATCCCTACTGCCAATTGGAATTGGATGTTCCTGCAACCTCACCAGCTGAAAATGGACACCAAGAGTGCCATTTGGAGTCCTCGGGATGTTTGGATGATTCCCTTCATCCTTAGATGAAGGGCTCGGCCCAAACTCCCCGATTCCGGATTGGTCATCACCACAGGGGACTGGATGAGTATTTACTTACTCCTACCTCTATCAAGAGAATTTCTTTGAAATACTCCTCAAATCCCCCTTTGGTTGATGAATCAGGGTTCTAAATCTGAATGGAAGATTTCGAGTCAAGAAAAAGAAAAAAACGGCCTCTAGGAGTACCAAGGGTTCTCGGAGTACCAAGGGCGTCTCGGCTCTTAGGAGCATCTTTCTTTGGGAACATTTTGTGCAGGGTCAGCTCATGGGACCTGTTTTTGAGTTTTGTTGTGGTGAGATGTGTTCTTTGTTGTCTCTTGGCCGCCGCTGCTGGTCTGTGAAGATCTGGTTTTGATGACGGTTCTTGTCTTTAGCCGAACTGCTTGTGGGTGGTGCTATGGATTGGGATCGGGTTCTCGCACTCGAGGCCGATCATGGCTGGCCGAAGTTATGGATGTTGTTGTCAGTATGGATGTCCCTATACAATTGTTGGTATAGAAATGTGCCTGTTGGTTACGATGCTAAGTAGTTAGGTCTTTGTTGTGTATCATCTGCGGACACATTACGCATTATGAAGCGAAGGCCGAAATGCATTTTACCCCTCTGCTTTTGGAGCTTTTGAGGTTTGAGTGAGCAGACTATATATGCATTCGATGCCAAGTTGGTAGCATCGCCGGGAATTGATGATTGGATTGCGTCGATGGTGTCCACACCGACCGGGCCTGGGTACCCGGTGTAGCAATACTTGGTTCTTTGATTCCTTTTCTCGCTAGGCGGTGACGAGTCTTTGTCCTGTCTTCGGCTAGCGTCTTTGGTGCGGCTGAAAATGCTGATGTCTTAAGTTGCTTGCTTGATATCCCTGTATCCAATTTGTCTCGGATGCATGGATGGTGAATGCTGTTTGATGTTGAGGCGGTGAAAGGTGCGATTCTTCGCTGTTTTTTATTGCGCATCGTGGAGCTTCGAAGCATGGGCAAACTGAATGGAGTTCAAGCGGTGTTCGATTCAACAGCCTTATGGTGTGCCCTTTGCCGGTTGAACCGACGCTGGTATTTGAGGTGGGTGTGATGCAGCTCCATGTTGCTCCTATTTGGTGGAATGCCGTGGGTGCCTCTAGTATCTTGGCAATTGTGTTTGATGGAGTTGTTGGCTGGTGCTCCTTTATTTGGAATTGGATAACGGTACCGCTGCATGTTTCTTACTGCCGGTTGTTGATGCATTTGGATGCTATCCACGATAATGGCGGTGCTAGAATTTGGCCTACGCCTGCGGGGTGCCTTTTTGCTACTATGTCTTTGGTGCTGTTAATGCTTTGTCCGGTTGATGTCTTGATGCAAGCTGGGTGGTTGCGAGGTTAGGATAAGTTGCTGCTGTATTTTTGGTGGCATGGTGGGAGCCGGTGGTTGAATCTCATTTGGCCATTTCTCGCCCGATGCTCAATCTAATCTTGAAGCCGATCGTGGCATCGAATGTGTTCTCATTTCTGAAGCATCGCCAAAGTTGTCTTTCTTTGGTGGGTGATTACACCGCTTGTGGCCGGAGTCTTTGTGTGCGGTTGAAATGCAAATCGAACTTGCGATGTCGTTGATATAGTGTCTGCTCTTATGTAATTTCATATTACATTTTGAACGTGTCCTCTTAGAGGCTTTTTTGGTTTTTTTGATGTACCGGTTGCTCGGGGTATGCCCTAGCATTTTATGTTTTATTTCCAAGTCAATATACCTGGAGATAAAACATAGCCTTTGTAATTTTTCTCCTGATAATCCAAAATACTTACTTACCAAAAAAAAGGAAAGGCTGCAGGCTCATATTGATATGAGGTGAAAAATGGTTTTGCATGCTTCCTCTTGCTGATCTGTGCTGCGATGGCTGGTATGTTTGCCATCTATTTTGATGAGTTGCTTCAGCCGATTTGGGAGTAGCTGATCATTCGTCTGATCGGGTGTAACTTAGACAGATTTCATGTTTTGTCGATTCTGTTGAACGTTGTCCTTCTGAAGGACTCCCTTATTTTGTGTGTAATTTCTTTTAAGTCATCTGATGTACCAGCTGCTCGGGGTATGCCCCAACATTTTATGCTTTAACTCCAAGTCAAAATACTTGGAGATAAAGTATAGATAGTATAATTTTTTTTCCTTTAATCCAAATTACTTACTTACCAAAAAAAAAATTCTGGTATACATTTGGCTGAGCTGGTTTCCTGCCAAGAGGTTGTGAACGTGGTCCTATTGGTCGTGGTGTATTTGCCCAAGATGGATGCATTTGGGGTGATGTCCATGATCTTTGCCAGGGCCCTAGGCATTTTTGTCCTACAATAGATCGAGAAGTGATTGCTCTAGTTGCAGGGTTAAGCCCCTCTGTTGGAAGAAGAAGCTGGGCTGCTAAAACAGGCCTTGGCGGATTGCGTTGCTGGTATTATGGCCTTTAGGATTCTGCTACAGTAAAGACCGAGGTCCTTAGCCGAGATGTTGCAAGTGCCGAGGTGCCTCTACTGTGCAGGCAGTAAGGAACGTGCTACCATAAAGGAGCGATGTTTGTATTATTGTTATGCTGAATTTTTTAGCTCCTGTGTGTTTTCCAAGACTAGTAGTTTTGATTTCTAGTTTATATGACTGGTGTTATTTTGTTTCAAGACTTGTATCTTGGTGCCAATGGGCTACCCATGCTACTATGCTTTTCTGTAAGTCAGAATAACACTTGGGTTAGAACATAGGTGTTGTAATTTTTTTCCTTTTAATGCACTTCACTTACTTACCAAAACAAAAAAGTATACAGTGGAATTTTTGTGAGTCTGCATAATTCGATGTCCGATTTCATACTAAAAAAGGGATAATTATTTTCAAGGCCTAACGTAAGTATACATAAGGAAATTTTGCCTATTTACAGTTTTGAACCACATTAGAAAAGTAGTTAATAAATTTGAGTTGTCATCGGATTTGATAGACTTAGGTAAGTATAGAGCGAATCAGGTATTAAATATCTGGGCAGTTTGACGGATTAAGGTTTTGTAGAACAACCACTTTAATCTGGATAAAATCTGGATGCGATAACGAAGTTACTTAATTTTTAAAATTTAAGGATTATAAAATTTCGAGGATGAAATTTCTGTAAGTGGAGGAGAGTGTGAGACCACGATTCCAAAATGTGATAATTAGAATGTAATTAAGTCAATAATGACCAAAGATTGGGTTTAGAGTGTGGGAAAAGTGAGTTTGGAAGCAAAAGAAGAAGTTCAGCCGTGTAAGGTACTTTTTTTTTTTGGTAAGTAAGTTATTTGGATTAATGGGAGCAAAATTTACAAGTAATGATTTATCTCCATGTGTTATTCCGACTTGGGGATAAACCATAGACGCTAGGGCATACCCCGAGCACTTTGATACAATGGATGAAACCAACTAAAAGACAAAAATGCTGGTATTCATACAACACAAACAAACCACTCTAACATCAGTAAAGCGGTTCCTAATCAAAAGAAAAACATGCCAATCCAAGGCAAAAACCTTGATTCCAAAGAATCACACCTTCATGCAGAGGAGCTTGATGTTGCCAAGAACAACCAAGATCGGCTTTCCAACACCAGCCAACCTGCAGAACACAATCCGGTTGCCGATAAACATCCACAAAGCGGTTGCGGATAAACAACCCACAATCCGATTAATGACAATGGACAGCACATCATTGACATCTCAAAGACATTACAAGACTTCAACGATTACAGCCTTAGGGCCGAGCCCCATGATAGCACATTCGAAGTGAGAACCAATCGCATCTAAGCCAACTGATAGCTTTGCATCAACAAGAATCCGAAAACAGCAATTGCGGAAGTCCAGCATAATAGCGGGACGGTGGGCACCAACAATGCTTCCATTCACCCATCAAGATCAGCCAACAAAGCCAGACAGATCAACCACCAGGGGTTCAGCGCAACACATCTCAACCAAACAGCCGTTAAACTAAGCCCACCAGGTCTTCAAACCCGGATGGGAAGGTGCTCCACCAAATTAGCAACGGCCAGCAGCGGCTCACTGCAACCCCACATCAATCAATGCAACAGCAGCCCAACTCAGCAAGGCCAACATTAGCCAAGTTCATACAATCAGATTCAGACCAACATTAGCCCGAAGGAAAAAAAAATAGCACTGGGCATCGGCAGCAGAGCACCACCAATCACAGCCCTGCTAAGAAAAACCACAACAAAGCCGCATGCACCCACTACCCCAATTGCACATACAATTTCCAACAAGCGGCCATTGCATCAGCAATTTAGCCACTCCTGGCAGCAGGCAGAGCAAGACAGAAGATCTGCAGCAAAGACCACAGTGAAATGCCCAAGATCCACCCCCAGCAATGGCAGCAACTTCAATTGTACAAAGAGGCTAGTCTAAAACTAACCATCACAATCCGGCCAAAAGGATCAGCCATCGAAGGATCAGCATCCTATGCAGTCCCAACAGAACTACTGCAAAATAGCATCAGAAACAGGCCCCAAGCCTCCTCAACAACAGCAGGACTAGCTGAAGACCAACAATTTAATACAACACCTAACATCCCGCCACTTGCAGCATTGCAGAACAATGACACAGCAGGCAAACACTATCCCAAACCGCATCACCAAACCTTGAAGTCGGCAATACATAAAAGGTAAAAATTAGGCCCTGTACCGATAGATAGAATCTGGCAACCCATCCCAGGACTCGGCAATAGACTCCATGGCAGTAGCCATTCGCCCACAGCAATGCCAAACAAAGAAAGGTCCCCACAAAGGTAATAAATAGCAGAACACAACGCACTGAGGGCCACTAGCAGCCAAAACTATACCACTGACCGCTCAACAAACCACAGCCAGAAGCCCCCAAACCTGAAACGAACGGGCACCTCCAACCCAACCAACAGGAGGGAGCACATTGACTAAGGATCATCAAGCCAGCAGCCCAGGACAGTTTAAGGCGCCAAAGCCAGAGCACAGGGCGAGGCCTACCAAGAAGCCGGAGGAAGCAGCTCCCTAATATGCATCGAAGCACATAATCATTGCAAACTGCCAATTGAAAATAGCTGCATAACTAGCAACATGAGAAACGGCACCGTCATCATCGATCAGGCCCGGTGAGAAACCTCATACCACAACCGGTAGCGAAAGGTAAGGATTTCCATCGCATCCGAAGGATCTCTTGCAGCTAAGCAGGTCCTCGGCCGACTCTTGTAACCTCAACCAAGTAGATCCAAGCCAAGAACAAGAGCCACGGCATCCCCCAACCCGTCCAACAAGAGGAAACACACTAGGAACGGACCTTTAGAGCGGCCAGAGCTAACATACCATCGTCGGCGCGAGATTCTTCGAGAAGCACAAAAGACGACAATAGCGTCAAACAGCACCTCCCGAAACAAATCAGGAGGGCAAAAGGACTGACCAATTCTAGCCAGCAAGTAGATTCGGGACATACGCACGGAGCCTAGGAACAGGGGCGTTCAGCCCCAGTAAATACGGCAGGTAATCCCAATCTACTACAAGACGGATGAGCCGGAGGAACACCTATAGTGTAGCCAGAGCCATACGATGCGCAAAGCCAAAAGCACGAACCGAGGAGATTCGGGAGCTGAGCGGCAAGGACGACACCGAAAACCTTAGAGGTCTCAGTGCCTCCGCGGGAGCAAGAGGAGAGGAGGAGAAACGGGAGGCAACCGGGCGAGGCAACCAGGAGACCGGCCTTGGCCGGCTCCGGCGCCGCCGAGCCAGATGAGGAGTGTCACAGAAGACGCGGACAAATACAAAAACAAAATTTGAAAATGAAGAGAGAAGCGAGAGCCGTGTAAGGTACCGATTTTTAAGATGTGAGTAATATGGGTGGAGAGGTTTTGAATTTCTAAAATATGCTAATTGGGAGGTAATTAAGTTGAAACAAGTGAATTAGGTCTAAAGGTACGGGAGGAATTGGATTAAAAGCTCAAAAATCCAAAATTGGAAAAATCGGCGATCAAAGTTGTAAATCAAGTTTTGCCAAACTTAGATTCATGCTGTTATGGACTCTGGTAGAGAAGCTCTCGCTTCTCTCTTCTTTTTCAAATTTCATTTTAAAATTTGAACTCGTTTTCACCGGTGCGTCGGACTCCAATCACGCTGTCGGGCGGTGCCGAAGCCGGCCATGGCCGGTCTCCTGGCTGCCTCCCCTGGTCCCTCCACGGTGCCGACTCTTCCTCCCGATGGACCCATTCCTTAGTTCTACCTGTGGCGGTACTGAGTCCTCTAAGGCCTCAGTGATGTCCATCCTCTGAGGCCTCGAATCTCCTTGATTCGAGCCTATTGCGGTGCGCGTCTATTGGCTCTGGCTTCACTTTGGGAGTTCCTCGGGGTCTTCCGCCATCGTAGTTGTTTGGGCTTCCCTGCTCTATCTGCTGGGGCTGAGAGCCCCTGTTCCAAGGTTCCTTGCGATTGTCTCGGCCCTGGGTGCTGGCCGGATTTGGTCAGTTTTTGCCCTCCTGATGTGGTTCGAGAGTTGCTGTATGAAGCCATTGTTGACTCATGTGCTGCTCGAAGGAACTAGCACAGCCAAATGCCAGGTATGCTGGCTCTGATGGTCCTCTTCCAGTGTGTTCCCTCCCGTTGGAAGGGTTGGGGGATGCCGTGCAGCTCGGGCTCGGAACTATTGGCTGAGGTACTGAAGAGCTAGCCGAGGACCTATTTGGTTGCTAGTGATCCTTCGGTAGCGATGGAGTTCTTTCTGTTTGCTGCCTTCGGATGTGGGCTGCTGTTTTAAGCTTTGGACATCTAAGTTCTCTCTGGGCTGCAGTTTGTTGGCAGCTAGTTGTGTCCTTTCTTGCCTTTCATGTTGCTGGCATTGTTGCTTCTTCCATTGGCTGATAGCTCTGTTTATGTGGTTCGCTACAAACTCGGAAGCTGCCCCTTCTGGCCTCTTGGCAATCGCACTGTGCTCTGGAGCTGGAGTCGTAAACTTCCATGGACTGCTGGCTTTGATGTTCCTCAGACAATGTGTTCTCTAATGTTGGATGGGTTGGGGGTTAGTTGTGCAGTTCAGGCTGGGGTCGATCTGGCTATGGTCTGAAGAGCTGATAGTGGTTTAGTTTGGCTGCAGTGGTCCTCTGTTGCGGTGGAGATCCTGCTGATTGTTGCCATTATGGGGAGCTTTATCTGGTTGGCAACTACTGTGTGTGAATGGGCTGTCTTTTTTTTTTTGGTAAGTAATATTTTGGATTTATGGGAGAAAAATTTACAGATTCGATGTTTTAACTCCGAGTATTTTAACTTGGGAGTAAAACATAACCCGCTGGGGCATACCCCGAGCGACAAGTACATCCGGGAGTACAAAACAGACCTCTAGGAGGCCAACGTTCTACAGAACCTATAGGAAATGAAGAAAATCACATTACAAAACAGCCGGCGCTATAAAGCCCCGCAGCAACATAGAAGATCCTCAATCCATGTAATCTACATAGCTAGAGAATCTACATCAACAACCAAGTCACCAATATGATCCAGGTTAGCATAAAACTGTGTTAATGGTAAGCTTTTTATAGTGACTGGCCCCACCGCACTCGTGGCCCAATAACCCAGAAACCCCTTGCGGGATTTTTTGGGAGGCACAGTACCACTTTGGTGCTTCCGCGGGGGATCGAACCCGGGTGGGGGAGGCACACTTCCGTGTGTTTAACCACCAGGCCAATTCCACTTCGGCGTGTGTGAATGGGCTGTCATGGTCTATTGATGAGACCTGGTTTGGATTGCTAGCTTTTCTCCATCTGTGTCGTGCTTGATTCTGCCTGGTTTGTATTGCCGATTATGAAGGTTTGGTGATGCTGATTGGGATGTAGTTGTCTGCTGTTGCATGGGGAGCTCAATTTACAGCTTTCTTTGATTGGCAACAGCTTGTTGGGATAATTTCTACTGGAATTGCCCCTTCCTGCCAAGGGATGCTGTAGCTGGATTGCAAGAATTGACTCTTTGGTCCTTGCTGAAGCTGGATGGAGTTGCTGGTTTGCCTTTCTGGTCGCTGTGGCTGAATTTATTGGTCCTTTGCTGCTGGTCGGGCTGTCCACCGTTTCGTTCGTCACTGCTACTGGCCTGGTGCCATGGGATCATGGTAGAAGTGCTGTTATTGCTCCCGCTGTGGCTGTTGCCTTTTTGTTTGCCCGCAACAAATGATGGTGCTGTGTTACTTGCGCTCTCATGCTGTTATGCCGTTCGGTCAGTGGGATCTTTTGCCTCACAGACAGGATGACGCTCCTAGATGGATCTGTTATTTGGTTTTGCTGTGTCATCCTCGTTGATTCAGGCGTTGTTTATCACGATCTTGTTCGTGTGTATTAGATGTCTTTTTTTATCTTCTGTTTTTGTGGTAGTTCTAAAAGTTTTTTTCTATTCTGTTGTTCCAGTTGCTCGGGGCATGCCCTGGAGCTTTTTGTTTTACCTCTAAGTAAAATACTTGGAGTTAAAATATTTTTCTTGTAATTTTTTTCTCCCATTAATCCAAAATTTTTACTTACCAAAAAAAAAAAAGCTGAAGCTGGTTGGCGTAGCTCTTGGAGATTATGGCTTTGCTGTTTCTGTCATTGTTCTGCAATGCTGCTTGTGGCGGGCTCTCTTGTTGTTACGCTGCTGATCTTGGTTTGGTGTTGTGTCGAACCTTTAATCTTCAGTGTGTCTTGCTGTTGCTGAGGCGGTATGGGGACCTGCTACTGATGCTGATTTGCAGCAGTTAGAAGGAATGCAGATCATTTGTATCTTTTGCTGATGCATTTGTAGGCTCTCATGCCAAAGAAACTATTGGCACAGCAACTTGCCTGGTTTGTGGCCAGATGTTGATGGGTGATCTGCCCTTCTCTGTTTAGTTGAAGAATCTGCCGGATG
The DNA here is from genome assembly GCA_033239525.1 of Nepenthes gracilis. Classification (NCBI taxonomy): domain Eukaryota; kingdom Viridiplantae; phylum Streptophyta; class Magnoliopsida; order Caryophyllales; family Nepenthaceae; genus Nepenthes; species Nepenthes gracilis. The sequence continues at coordinate 10,436,651 of BSYO01000040.1, read as the reverse complement.
GCTACTTGAGGTGTTGTGCTTGCTGGCCGACCTCTGAAGCAGTCCCCTATTGAACTTGCACATTGGATTAAGATTCTGGAGGCTTGATGCGGCATTGATGATGTTGGGGAGCATGTTACAGCTCTGAAGCTGGTGACTGAATTTAGGTGTTGCTAAGCCTGGTTTCTGCTACTGTTCTGCTTTGAGTTGCAGTGCTATGCAGATGTGGATGAGCAGTAGCTCCAGTTGAGTGCTCTAGCGCTGCTGCTGTGTGGTCTCAGACCATCACTCATGATTGGATGCAGTTGTGGTTCAGCTTTGAGGAGCTGGATTGGTTTTTTGCTCCACCTTGCTGTTGAAAGAGCAGTTGATGATGTGCAGACCTCTTGGAAGATGCTGCTGGAAGTGCTGATCTTGCTTTTGGAGTCTTGCTACTGCGTGGGCTAGTGCCTTGCTGCGAGGTGCTTTTGGAGCATGGGCAGTTTAATGGTGTTTTCAGTTTCTTACAGTGGCCTAAATGCCGATTGCTGAAGCTGCTGTGTGGCATTGAGTAGAAGCTGGTATCTATGATGCCAGGGCTCTTTTATTTTGCTGAATATGGATTGGATGCTGTGCTGTTCTTCCGTTTTGGTCTGAGGACTTGGTTGTCCTCCTGGAGGACTATTGTGTTGTGCGTCTTTATTTTGTGTGTATTTGATGTACTATTGCTTGGGGCATGCCCTAACGCTTTAGGCATTATCTCCAAGTCAAAATACTTGGATTTAATGCATAGTTTTTGTAATTTTTTTCTCCCATTAATCCAAAATACTTACTAAAAAAAAAGTTGTAAATCGAGAAACCTTGGTTTGTAAATAAGATTTCGGATTTTAAATTATGATAATCATGATTTTTTACGGTCATATAGTCAAAATTATGGTCTAAGAATGTGAGAAATTGGGTTAGAAGGGTCGAAACGGGTCTCGGATGGCAAAAACGCAACGTTTTCATGCTGCAGGTCGATGTGCGGCTGACGAGCGCCTGATGTGTGCCCGACCTGCACTCGAGCTCCCGGGAGGCGCGCCCGAGGCTGGCGGGAGCAAGCTGCCTATGACAATAGCGCCGATCGAGCGTCCTTCGAGTGCAAAATTGTGCAACTAGCGCCTAGTTGGCGCTCGAGCGCCCCGATTGATATATATACGCGTGCGCTTTTTCTCCCTCGGAATTTCGACCTCCCGCGAGAGAGAAGGGGAAAGGGAAGGAGGAGAAGAGGAATCCCTCTTCTTTTTTTCGTGTTATTTTTTTGGTGTCATTTGATGTACCAAGCTGCTCGGGGTATGCCCTACCTTTTATGCTTTAACTCCAAGTCAAATTACTTGGAGATAAAGCATAGATTATATAATTTTTTCTCCATTTAATCCAAATTTACTTGCTTACAAAAAAAAAAGACGAATCCACCCGTTCCACTCCGATCCGGATAAAAATAACGGTAATTAGGCTCAGGCAAGTGTACTCTGGACGTTATTTATCATTTTTACAGAGTTTTAATACCTCAAATTTTGTATTTATGCTCTAAAATCCATGTTTCTCCATGTTTTGCATAAATACTGTCTGTTTCTCAAAACTAATCGGACTGATTCCATGTTTATATGTATATACTACAATATCTGGCATCGATTTTATGAAAATGCATGTGTTAAGTGTCTGTTTATTGTCCGGTAATTTTGGCCAAACCCTAGGAACGAAAATGAAGGATTTTAATAATTTTTACCCGCAATTTCTATTATATAAAAGTTCACTTGTACTAAAATAAAGTTCCAGATGTATTCTATATCTGAAAGTTTTATACGGACTTATACGGATAAATTACTGCAAACTCCTGCAGATAAACTGAAGGGTTTTAAACTGTTTCTGTATATTTTGAAGCTAAATTGAAGGATTATAAATTGTTACGGTATATTCTGAAATGAATTTGAAGGGTTTCAAACTATTACTGTTTATCCTAAAACTGACTGAAGAGTTATTGTGAAACTCTAACTGACTTCTGAACTGAAAAAGGGTTTCCAGTTAAGAAAATAAAAAGAAAACTAATTTTGATACTGTTAATTTGAATCCATGACTGATATACGGTCATGTGAGGTTCTCCAGTATGCTTTTGTTTTTTTGGTAAGTATTTTGGATTAACGGGAGAAGAAATTACAAAAGCTATGTTTTATCACCAAGTATTTTGACTTGGGAATAAAACATAAAATGCTAGGGCATTCCCCGAGCAACCGGTACATCAAATAATACCAAAAAAAACCTCTAAGAGGACACCGTTCAACAAAACAAAATATGTAATAAAAATTTACATATTAAATCAACAGACACACATCCACAAGCAAAGATCAAGCTATTCTCGCCACAAACAACTCCTGCCTGCAACACCCGGCGGTGCACCCGGGACTGGGCCAAGAAAGGAACTTGCAATCGCCCAAGAACCAGGGGACTAAGATTGGTCTCAAACAAGTGCAAGTGCATCAAATTGACAGCATCAACCGCAGCCTCGCAAAGACAAAGATCCTAGCAAAACTGAAGGCTCAAAGGAAGTATCGCCTTCGAGAGCAGAGGGCTCACAACCCTTTCCCAATTACACAATCGCACCAAAGAAAATCAACACCCGGTTTCATCAAGCGAGTCCTAATGAGCAATGTTAACCGCACAAACCGGCAGCAGGCATAGTTCAGCAACACAGAGGCAGCAGTGAAGCTGAAAATTTGGCAACATGGCACATCATCCGCCCACCACCACACAAGCCCGCATGAACAAAAGTGCTCATCAAACGACATGGACCAACAAAACGTTGCCTGTAACCAAAACCACCCAGACAAAGACAGACAACTGGTTTCAACAAGCCCTTATTTTAGGCAATATCAGTGATGATGTTGCAGGAAAGTGGGAAGAGCAGCAAGAGATGGAAACAATGGAAGAATGGTAGCGCGGCATTAATCGAACCAGCGACACACCATCTACAGCCCCAGCTAACTCACGTCCATCCGCAAACCCCCCGCTTGTGAAAAGCACAACCGTAGCCAACCCACCACCGGCAGGATACAGCCCACCATCCATTCGTAATCAAGAGTAGAAAACCAAACATGCTCCATCAATTTCCCTGCATTGAATGAGATCCCTGCAAAGATAAGGAGGAAAAGAAATCCCACAGTCAGGGGCCAGCACTTTAAAAAGGCCAAGACCCATCTACAGCCCCAGCTAACTCACGTCCATCCGCAAACCCCTGCTTCCAGGTTCTCCAGTATGCCTGAGGACATTACAGTGGTACTCGGGGATAACTCCGTCCATGGAGTTATACGTGATCCGCCCTACCTCGGGGCGTTAATTAATGAGGGTAGTATACTAATCCTAGAGGTGATAATCCTTCGTTCCTAGAGGAAATAATAATCATTCGTCGGCTTCGAGTTATGTGCCATGGAATACGATCGGACCAATTGTGTGAAGTAAATACAATCTATCCCCGATTATTTGCCCCTCGGCTAATAGCATACGCTAGTTGGGTCCCTAGAATATTAAACTAGAGTTTTCTAAAGAAACAAATGGGATTTGGAACTGTTTTATGAACCCTGATGCCTGTTTAAATAGAATCGTGCCTTACTCCTGTTTCCATGGACTGCTTCTATTCTTTTGACCTGATATTAATGTGGTTTCTTCCTAGCATGATTTAATGGTTTTCGAGACTTGTTTATAAGGAAAATTATGTTTTTCTCATGATTATTGCACGTGTTCCTACTTATCTGCCCATATGATCTGCATGAAAGCATAATTAATGATTTCTAAAAACCTGTTCATATCGAATCATGCTTTTCTAATGAATTATGTATATGTTTCTATTTTCCCCTGGCATTTTTATTATCTTCTGTAATTACGTTCTGCTAATATTTTTGCAATCATTGTCTTATTGCATTTATACTTTAAATGCAATTGTACCTACTTCACTGTATTATGTTCTACATGAGATCATTACATTCTGCATGTATTACTGTTTTTACCCCCTCCAGATAAAGATATAGGGAAGATATTGGATGATCAAGCAGCTAGAGTAATGTTTTGGGAGATTCTGATAGTTCTGCATATGCCATAGAGTTTTGTAAAGGAAATTATGTATAAGTTATTGTAACTTATTCCGTAAACTGTTAAAATCATATTTATACTTTCGTAGGTTTCTGTTAAGGTTATAAATGCTTTCGCTATATGTTTTTCTGGTTTTTGTACAGGTCCTAAACGGTATATCTCATACGAGTTCTGATGTAGTAGATAGAATAATTGATCTAAAGCCGTGGATGGCATTTGAGATCCTATGAATGCGTGTTGTTGGATGTGAATTATGATGTTTGGTTAGTTGTGTGTTTAGATAGGCTATTTTATATGGATTTGTATTGTATAGGTTATTAAATATACATGTTGTATTTTTATTTTCTGTCTAATTACAGAGGGGATTCTGTGAAAATTTCTGTACAATTTAAAGGATTTAAATTGATGGATCATGTTCTGTATCTGTCTAATGGAGGGTCCTATAAGGTTTAGGATCCGTTCCGTCACGCTAAGAACATCAATACAATTCAGGTAAAGCATATAATCCTTAGACTACAATCAACCTAAGCAATGCAATTGAAGTGATCACCCAAAACTTCAAACTTGAATACTTATCTAACTCATCATCCCGTCAGTATACTTGCAAGCCAACTGATCCTATCCCCACGTATCATCCAAATCACGATAAATGGGTTATCCTAGACTACCGATTCAACAATTACTCAACTATACTATAATCATTATTGCCCTAATATCTTTGAAACCAAAATGGTAAGGGTTTCTCATCTCATAATTTCTCGGCCTCATACTTAAGGAGTAGTTTTCCATCCTAGAACCAAAAGCAGAGCACTCCTTCACTTAGATATTAGAAGCCATTTGAGATTCCTCCTAAAACACCTCCAATGGAGCATCAAGACATATTCCAACCGAAAATTCTTGGTGCCAATTATTAGCAATACTCTTTTTTTTTTTTTTGGTAAGCAAATTATTAGCAATACTCTCACCTTCCTTGAAGGACACCGAAATCTATATTTTATCTCCAAGTATTTTGACTTGAGGATAAAACATAACCCGTTAGGGCATACCCCGAGCAGCTAGTACATCAGAAAAAACATAAAAAAACCTCTAGGAGGCCAGGACACAACGTAATCAACTACCCAAAATTACAACAGCAACATGGGTCAAATCATATACAGATGGACCACAGCAGCACATCTTGCAATCTGCAAAACTGCAAAACAGCCACTAGGTCTGTAGACTGTAACACATCAATGCAGCAGCGCAGCAAACAGCATCTCGGCACAGTACAGCAATACTCCAAGCCCTCCACAACATTAGCTAGTTGCCCACATTAACAAAACCTTCGCTACCAACCACCACGACCCCTGTTCAGCCGAGTCGAGATGTATCGAATCCCTAGCAAAATGAGCAGCACCAATCACAGCATGGCAACAAACCGGGGGGCATTTTGTTTCAGACCAGAAGAATGAAAAGAAAGGCAGTTGTCCAACTTCTGCAGCAACCCAAGACACTATTAGGCAAAACAGCCCAAAATTGGGTTACTGCATCAATGCGCCAGCATTGGGATTTTAACACAGCATTGCACCAAGACTATGGGCATCAACACAGCAACGCCGCATCATGACAAAGAGCCCAAAAACGCTTCAACGCAATTGCAACCAAAGAACCACTATCACGACTTCAGGCACACAGCATTGCAAGAGAAATGATCGGCATACCCATGATGTTAATTGCCTTTTGATGCTCAGCAGCATCATCGAGGTCACCAGAGGTAAGCTAGATGAACACAAGAACCGGTTACCTTCTAAACCCCAAACCTTCTTCAAACCCTTGGACCGGGTCTTTGAGCATTAGCAACCTCAAGAATAATGTCACATGCTGAGAAAAGCCATATTCAATCCGCCATCGAACACAAAGTTCATAACCTGATTTATACCCACGAGAGTGGTCGCAAAAAAAAGGGAAATTCCGCAAGCCAAAACATGGGGCATCAGGCAGTAGTTCTAAATCATGAAGATGCCATCTGGAGGCTAAGGCAATAGCCACTTCTGCATGTTTGGAAGCTTCCTCACCCAAATGGCATCGTGGATCTATATCATCAGCACAACTGCATCGCCATACACTCGAAGCATCAGCGAACCATTATGCTTCAGCAATCAGCACATCGCAATCCAGGAGTACAGCAGGGGCCAGCTCTCACCCGAACATCAAGTATAGCAAGCAACAACATCATACTGCAGCGGCACATTTCCACATAAAACTAGCATACTGAAAGCCAAGGGCAGCAGAGATTCCTGGTCCAGCACGAGAATGCAGACAGCCCATCTCTAATTGTTTCAGCAACACAGCCCACGCCCTGACCAACAATGTCAACCCGAACCAGCAAAACAAGCTTGATACATAGCGCCACATTCCTTCAAATCAACACAGCCAAAAATTCAGAAAGTCAGTGAACCATTTGGCACTCGGCAGCAACAGCTATCCGCATGGAGGAATGGACGGCCAATGCCTCACGGTAATCAGCATTCATAACACTCTTAAAATCTGGGAGGAGATTTGTGGCCAGTCTCACTCAAGGGAAACAGCTCATAATTGTACTCCAAAAAATCTACAAGGCAACCCAGCACCTCATCAACACTTTACCAGGACACACATCCCACATCCGTTACGTGCTCCTATCAGCCAGGCAGCAGGGATAAAACCAACAGGTACTCCACAACAATGTTTGCACCAGCCGGTTTTTTTTTTTTTGGTAAGTATTTTGGATTATAGGGAGAAAAATTACAAAAAAACTATGATTTAAATCCAAGTATTTTGACTTAGAATTAAATCATAAAAAGCTAGGGCATACCCCGAGCAAACGGTACAACCGATAATACCAAAATAGCCGCTAAGGGGACAACGTTCAACAAAAAAACAACATATGTAATCTGAAAATACATATACGCAAACACACTATCATCAATAGTGGTGCAACGCAAGCAACACCTGGGCTTCACCAGGATCAGCAGAGACAGCCATCAAACTGCCTGTGCACCCAATTAGCCTAGCAGCCATTCAGCAAAGGAAAGGAGCCCTGGCACCTACCCAATGCCACATAGCGGCTAAAGCATCGGCAGCCTATACTTGTGACGCATGAATAGCACCACGGGGCTACACGGGATATCAAGCATGCAATTGGCTTCATCAAGACCGGATATCTGGCCAGGCATGGCAAAGATGGGAAAAGAGCTCAGCAGCTCATCACTGCAATCCAAGGCAGTACCAAACGGAAGGCCACACCCAGTCCAGAACTGCGACCAATTCAAAGAGCAAAAGCCTCACCATCCATCAGATCCCCGATTCAGGACCACACATCAAACCTCAAGCCAAGTTTCACCAAACCGCCATTTCAGGAGCAGCAAATCAGCACATAGAAAATACCAGCAGGGCCAGCAAGCAAACGGTACATCAGATAATCCCACAATAGCTTCTAAGAGGACAATTTTCAGCAAAAACCACCTAGGCATTTGCCAAGGATACAAGAAATCAAGTTCACCAGGATCAGCAGAACACCCACAGGAGGCAGCCAGCATACAACCAGTGCACCATACAATCCCAGCAGCCCATCCAAGATCAGCAAAGGGAATAAATGGGAGCAACTGAATACATCAGCACGGGATATCTTCAGCAGGCACCAGTAGCCACCAAAACAGCATAGCAGCAACAAACATTGCAACCGCAACTACAAGAAGACGCCATATAAGATCAAGCCAACCAAGGGCCTCTTCAAGAAAGATCATGCTTGCGTTTCAATCTGAGAGCAGAGGAGAAACCAAGAACCGAGAAAAGCAACACTGGACCCAAAGAGCAGGTCGTGTGGACAGAAGGAGTCGCCGCAGCAAAGAAAGTAGCCTTCCTTCATCAACAGCGGGTAGGATTCCATGTATAACCACGAATCCACCGACACAAGACAGCAGCAAATTGAGTATCAATCACAACCACTTTAGAGTATCAATTGTTGGGGCAAACGGGCGCTTGGACAGAATGCTCCCCAAAGCGCAGTGACCGAGGGGACAAATCGCTCGGACACGGAGGGACAGCACTCGGACGGACAGCACTCGGATGGACGGTCAACAAGGAAAGAGAAACACACCAAATTTAACGTGGAAACCCTTCTAGAACCGAAGGGAAAAACCACGGGAGCAGAGGCAACAGCAAATCCACTATGTGAAATAGGTTACAAACCTCCAAGAGGGAGTATCCACTACACACCCAAGAAGATAAAAGAGGAAAACACTCCCGAGCTAACCGAGAAAAGCTCACTTCTTTTCTCTTCACTCAATTTTCCTCTTTCTCCCTTCTCTCACCGGTGGTGTACTCCTCTTTTCCTTTCACAAAGTCCTTTTTCCTTTACATGCACTCACACTTGCTTTCACAAGCTCTGACCCTCACACTTCTCAATCTCACGTAGCCTATTTATAATACCAGGGGAGGGCCACGTGGCCAACCACCCACCCACCCTACCGCGCAGGGTGGAGGTGGCTATGTCCCCTTAGGCCTCGCCATGGCTGGCCCGCACGCCCCGCGTGTTAGAATGGCAGCCCGCCACCTTGAAAGTCAAGCCGCCCAAATGTCCAATCGGAGTGGGTCATTTGTCCACTCGCAACACGCCGCCGCAGCAGCCTACGAGAGAGAGAAAGTCGACGCCTAGGCTCCGAGCGTCCTCGTCCATGTCCACCTCTCTGACATGATACCTTTGAGTAGTCCGGCCCATTCATCCACTGCTCCCAAGGACACACGCCGGGATTTCTCCAAACGTCCTCATCCATGTCAACCTCTCGACATGAACCTCTGAGGGGTCCTCGGACATTTGTCTCCACCGGTCCGCGGACACAAACACCACAAGAGAGTGACCCAACAAACTTCCCTCACGATCTTGTGAAGAACCTTTCACGTTGTTGAGCAACCGTCATCTCTTGCCTCCCGGGCGCCTTCCCTAAACTGGACTCCGGCATCAGCCCCTACATCAAAGGGTCCGCGTCCTTTCCCCCCGCGAACATAGGGACATAGAGGGAGTTGTCCCTTCCACTCACGTCCGAGTGGACTCCCTCTATCCAAGCGATCGTCATCGCCGCCTTCCCAAGACCTTCCCACTGGCTGAATGACACCTTCCAGCGTACTCCTCCGCAAGCCTGAATGACACCTTCCTCTGTCCCACTGAACTTGGAGTAAGCCCACTCCCCTTCAGCTCCTTTCCGGCAGACATGTCATTCTCCCTTGCTTTCCTGGTTCTGGTACCGAGGACGTGACTTAGTCCGCCCTTTGTCTTAGACTTTGGGTCACGCCCTGGCACCTTTCCCCTGGCCTCGCCACCGCAGCCTCCGTTGACCCCGCCGGCTCCACCCTTGGTCCTACTTGGCCCGCACTTAGCCCGCCGCCTCCACCCTTGGTCCCGCTCGCCTCCGCCTCGTGCACCGCGCCCTCCCGCTACTTCCTGGACGCCTCAAAGCTACCACCGGCCCCGGCCTCTCCCGCCACCTTGACCCGATTGCCCCGTTGGTCATCCCGGCATCTCCTCGGGCAATGCAAGTCCTCATCGATATCTCCTTGATGTCCCCCTTCCCTTTGCCACCACTGAGGCGCCTTTGGTGAGCTTCCATTGGCCGTCACCAAACGCTGTCCTGAAGCCTTCCTCATCCCAGCCTTCCCGTTGAAATCACATTCAACCTCAAGTCCGGGACATGTCGCACGCCCTCCAGCACGAGCGTGTTTCCGTTGCTTGTCCTCAAGCAAACATCCCCAATGCCAACAACCCTAGACGAGCCACCGTTACCCATCTTCAACACCCCTCGGCCAATGGGCGTGTAGCTCCTGAAGAGGGACTTCCTTGGTGTCGCATGGTGTGAGGCCCCACTGTCCATCACCCAACCTGCCTCTCGGCATGGACCGCTCGGAGCTTCCGTGTGGGACCACCGGGAGGTCTCCGCAAGGCCACGGACCGGATCATCTACCCGATCCTCGATGGGGCCGCTTCTACCCCTCCCCGGTCCTGCCTCCTCCACGGACAGTCCTTCTTTATGTGGCCTTTCTTCCACACAAGAAGCAACTCCTTTCCTCAAGTTGCTCCGGTTGTTGCTCCTCTCTATCCTGCCGCCCTGTCCTCGTCCAGATCTTTTTTTTTTTTTGGTAAGTAAGTATTTTGGATTAATGGGAGAAAATTATTACATAAACTATGTTTTTACTCCAAGTGTTTTGACTTGGAGTAAAAATATTACCCGCTGGGGCATACCCCGAGCATCTAATACAACTGGAACACGTAATCAGATTACAAAAGAAAATCTTCTAGGAGGACACACGATCAGCATAAACTACAAAATAAGGGTCCTACCTAACTATGGTTCATCAAACTAAATATAAAATCTTCATGCATCCACAGTAACACCAAAGGGAATCGGCTACGAAATACCAACTCCAACATGCATCAGAGGGAATTGGCAGCTCACAAGCCAGCACACCGCAGGGCGGAGACGGCATCGGCATTCTCCGGCAAAAGATCAGCAGAACACGCCAAGAAGGATCCATACAAAACACCCCAGCTCACGCATAATGGGCTGAACCGCACCGCCACCCAGTCACCACATGAAGAACCAAGGAGCATGAAAGCCGGTGACCAAAGTGAGATAGTTGCCACAACAATGTTTACAAACACGCCCGACCATGGGGAAGTAGCCAATCCAAAGATCTGCCCCCCACCGCGTAGGAGCAAAGCTATCATCCCCTACCACACCAAAACAAGGCATCCAACAAGGCAAAAGGGAGCCAGCATCACCCCCGTAAGGAATTGGCCAAAAGACTGTTGCACGCTGAGAAAACACTCCAGCCTTCAGATGACAAAAATGGCACATGAGACTCATCACAACCACCGAATCAGATTCATCATAACCCTTTTCAACAAAACTCCACAAAGAGTGAAAGCTCTAAGTCGAAGCTCAAACAAGACAAAAGGTCATAATCAATCACCAACTTCATTCAGGTGAAGCAAAGAATAATAGTCACCAAGTAAGACTCCATAAAGAACTAAAATCCGAGATGCAAATTTCGGATGTGCGGCCAGATGGCCTTGTACATATTAGAATAAACAATGACAGCCAAGAATCAAGGGCAACCGCATATCCCTTTAAGACAAAGCCATCAAGAAACCTTCAACAGTCAAGATCAAAGCAAATAAACTACTTCAATCACCCAAACCCCAACGCCATCATCCTCCCCGGATATCCCGAAGACAAGCGGCCAAAGCAGGACTATGATAACAGCCTGTGTTCAACCCCACTCGAGATAGGCAGCAGCCTCAACCTCTTCCAAAGAACCGCAAAAAGGTTCCCAAAGAAACACTTTTGCCTACATGGTCTAAAACCCGCACAACCATACAAACCAAAGCAAGTCATAACCACACGCTGGATCAAGAGAATCATGGTTCATCACCCATAATGACAGCCAACAGGTGGAAAAGGCCGGGCAAGTGAACACCCGGTTGTTGCAAGAAACAACATTTGTTGGCATCCGCAACGCTTCTCTATTTCCAAAACTAAAGGCCGTCACAACCCCTTTACATCAAAGAAAGAGCAAACAGCCAGCTCTTTATGATAAAGAATTCGACCCTCACCCCTCCACCAATGATGTAATGAGCCTGCAATTCCGCATCCCCCAAAACCAAAGAGATCGCATAAGGACCCATCCACGGCTATCACAATACCCACTGTTCATTCACACATAGCATCCACATAAATGTAACGAGCTCGCCATCCTACATATCAGGGAACCACTATGAGAGAAGGCTAGGTATCATCCAGCATTACAGCACCAATGCCACATCAGACCAAGAATGTGAGAAGTCACTAAAAATCCAGAGCGTAATCAGCCATTATTCATCCCCAACAGATCAATAAAACTGAACCCCGAGCCACCCCCGGGCAACTCATTGCAGACCTGAGTATTCCCTTACATTATACATGTTCAAGATTCCACCATTCTAGAGCCAAACCGGTAGCATCACCCAACAAAGGGAATGGATTCCCTCTGGAGGCAATCACCACGATCCATGCAAGGAACCAAGAACCGTGCTGAAGATCCTGACCGAGAAGGGGCAGAACCCTTTTTTTTTTCTTTTTCTCGGGGAGGGGGACAACGCTAGGGGAGGGGGAAAACAATAAGGACAGGGCAAAAAGCAGCCCAAAAGGGACAAAACAAAGCAAAAGGGCTCACGCAACGAGAAAACCGGGCCTCTGGAGACCCCGAGAAACAAGTTCCAAAGTTCAAAAGGGGAGAAGCGAAAACAGGAACACAAGAACCATCCAGACGAGAGCCACCGGAAAGTAGGCAGGTAACAGCCACAATCACCGGCCCCCAATATTTTTTATTTATTTATTTATTTATTTATTATTATTATTTTTCAATATATACCCCACCTAATCCGAGTCGACCTATAGTCAGCCCAATCAGGACTCGATAAGGTCGATAATTTAAGCCTCACAACATCGACCACCAAAGAGAAGAGACGAGAGGAGTCTTGTGGGGTAGATTTTTGAAAAATCCGATTATTGCGCTCCTTCCATATGAAGTAAACCGTGGCGGCCAGGGACAAGCACTGGAGGCAGCCAGAAGGCTTTTTCCTTTCCAACGAGAGGCAGCCCAGAAATATTTTGATACCATTCATGGTGGGGGGGGTGAATACCGTAATGCCTTTAGATATGGTCCACAAGGTTCTTGAGTATGGGCAGGAGAAGAAGAGGTGATCGAGGTCTTCATCATCCGTCTTTGCAGAATGCACTTGGGTGAAAGGTTAGGGATATAATGGAGGCGGTCGATGGTATCTACCGCCCCTAATGGCGAGCCAAAGGGAGAATGCGTGGGAAGGAATATGGGATGGGCCCCACACCGGATGGGTCCAACAAACCTTAGGTTTTGAGGATGAATGAGAGAGTATGCTGACTTAGTCGAGAAAATGCCATTGGAAGCCCCAGCCCATCTCAGAGTCTTTTTGATAGGTGCAGGGGAGGGTTGTTTGGCATATTCAAGGCGAGAAGGGACACCTGCGTGTCGAAAGGGTTAGGCAGGTTCCATCTGTTATCCCGAATAATGGCATCGACCTTCATATCCCAATGTAGACCCGAGACAAGGCGAGTCCGGTCAGAGCTCACTTCACTCGAGAGGGCCAAGGGGGTGCGCTTATCGTGCCAAAGGAAAGTGTCAGAGCCATCCCCAATGTCCTTGATAGAGTAGGCACGCATCAAAAGCCGAAGCTTCATAATTTTGCGCCAGGTCCAGGGGGCCGATGCCGGGACTTTAATAGTCCAAATGCACCGGTCTTTGATTCTGTTTTTGTATATCCATGAAGTCCAAGCAGAATTTGGATCTTTAGTAAGGAGACGCAAAAGGAGCTTGCAGTTAAGTGCCTTGTTACGATCAATCAAGTTCTTGATTCCTAATCCACCTTGATTTGGGGCAACAAATGTCATTCCAAGCCACCTTGGCATGGACTCTTCCTTCGTAAAATCCTTTCCAAAGGAAACGCAGAATGCGGTCAATTGCCTTCAAAATGGATTTGGGAAGAATGAACAGAGAAGCCCAGTAAAGTTGAATAGAGGAGAGGATGGAGGCAACTAGCTGCAGTCGCCCGCCAAAGGAAAGCCATCTATTCCTCCAGGATGAGATTCTCTTTGTGATTCTTTCTGAAGAGATTTACAATCAGTGACCGAAAGCCTAGTGGTGATCAAGGGGACCCAGATATATCTGATAGGAGTTTGCCCAACTTGAATCCCAAGCAAAGCGAAAGATCACGGCAAAGAGTGGGATCCTTAGAACAAATGAAGATTTCACTTTTGTTCGGATTAGCAGAGAGGCCGAGAGACAGGGGAATTCGCTAAGGCGATCCTTAAGAATCAGCAGAGATTTGGTGTCGGCATGGGAGAAGAGGAGGAGATCGTCAAGAAAGGCCAAGATTATGATTTTGGGTTTCAAAGACATTTCCAAAGTGAAATTTGAAATTAATATCCCGTCTTGCCTTGATCTCGATAATATCATTAAGGACTTCCATAACCAGGACAAATAAATACGGGGATATCGGATCTCCTTGGCGCAGGCCTTTGCCACCTTTGAAAAAACCGACCGCTTCCCCATTTATATTGAGAGAGTACGATGGAGTCGATATACACTGGCCTATCCAATTCACCATTTGTGGGGGGAATTCGTCCAGATCTCCCTCGTCCCCGACTGCTGGTCGCCACCAGGACACTCTCCCGAGAGCTGGAGGCCTCACCGCTTTCCCTCCGCCTAGACTCATTCATAAGCAGGGAAGCTATAACCTCGTCCAGCTTCAACGTGTCCTTCCCGAACAGCAACGTCGTGACAATATGATCATACGAGGACGGCAAGGATGCCAGCAACACCAACGCCTTGTCCTCGTCCTTGATCTTCTCATCAAGGGCTGACATCTGCGTTACCAGCCGATGGAACTCGTCCAAGTGCTTCTCGAAGCTCTCCCCATCCGACAACCGCAGGCCATAAAACTGCTTCTTTATATGCAGCCTGGTTGTCAAGGACTTGGACTTGTAATGGCTCTAAAGCTTGTCCCAGACCTCGGCCGGGTCTGGCAATCCGAGGACCTCCTGCAGTGTGTTGTCCGCCAAACACAACTTAATGGTAGAGTTCGCAAGATCCCTCTTTTCTTGCCACTGGTCCTCGGACAGTTTCTCCGGTTTCTCCTCCTTTTTCCTAAAAACTATTACCGTTCCTTCCCGGGTCAATATATTCCTCACACTTTCCTGCCAAAGGATAAAATTATTTTGCCCATTGAACTGCTCCACATTGAACGTCCCATTCTTCACCGATAACGCCATCCAACCGACGGTTCACGAACCAATCTCTGATACCACTGTTGGGGCAAATGGGCGCTCGGACAGAATGCTCCCCAAAGCGCAGTGACGGAGGGGACAAATCGCTCGGACACGGAGGGACAGCACTCGGACGGACGATCAACAAGGAAAGAGAAACATACCAAATTTAACGTGGAAACCCTTCTGGAACCGAAGGGAAAAACCACAGGAGCAGAGGCAACAGCAAATCCACTATGTGAAATAGGTTACAAACCTCCAAGAGGGAGTATCCGCTACACACCCAAGAAGATAAAAGAGGAAAACACTCCCGAGCTAACCGAGAAAAGCACACTTCTTTTCTCTTCACTCTATTTTTCTCTTTCTCCCTTCTCTCACCGGTGGTGCACTCTTCTTTTCCTTTCACAAAGTCCTTTTGCCTTTACATGCACTCACACTTGCTTTCACAAGCTCTCACCCTCACACTTCTCAATCTCACGTAGCCTATTTATAATGCCAGGGGAGGGCCACGTGGCCACCACCACCCACCCACTTTGCCCGCCAGGGTGGCGGTGGCTATGTCCCCTTAGGCTGCGCCATGGCCATCCGCATGCCTCCTGCGTTTGAATGGCGGGCCCGCCACCTCGAAGTTCAAGCCGCCCAAATGTCCAATCGGAGTGGGTCAACGTCCACCCGCAACACGCCGCCGCAGAGAGGCCTACGAGAGAGAGAGAAAGTCGACGCCTAGGCTCCAGCGCCCTCGTCCATGTCCACCTCTAGGACATCATACCTTTGAGTAGTCCCCGTCCAATTCATCCAGCTGCCCCCGAGCACACACGTTTCCGGATTTCTCCAAACCTCTCGGACATGAACCTCTGAGGGGTCCTCGGACATTTGTGTCCACTGGTCCGCGCACACAAACACCACAAGAGAGTGACCCCAACATCAATCACAAGTGGCAATACGGTGATAGCATAATAGAAGAGCTTTACAGCAACTTCAGAAACAAGCACAGCCCACAAAACACTCCACAGGACAGTTCCATTTGCAGCCACATCCCCTGCACACATAAGCCGAACAGCAGCATCCCACCATCAAGCACAACCCAAAAACTGTGTGCGCACCTCTGCAGCTAGCCAAGAATGAGGTCGCCGCGCCTTCTTGGAGGCAAATTTACGTCGTCTGCGATCAGCAGCCACTCGTTCCCACCCCTTTATAGCCTGCCGAGCAAAAAGCTCATCCATATAACGTTGGCGATCGTCATAAACCTCCTCATCACCAGCAACAGGGTTCGCAGAGGACTTAGTAGGGCCAACACTACATCCAGAATCCATGGTAACAGAGGACTTAGCATGTTCAGCTAGTGTAGAAACATCAACCCCAGGGGTCATGCACCTCACACTAGCCAAAATCCTAACCGGAGGCCTATCAACCTGGCTAATGGCCACCAGGTCACAGTGCTCCGGTTTGGGAGGGGATATGGGCAGTGTATGGACCAATCCACGCTCCAAGATACAGGGCATCACTGCCCCAGCCATTGAATCCTCATAGTCCTCAACCGGACAGCCAGGCAAGGGGCACGAGCTGACATCAGGAAATTCAGATGGAGCCTTGATCAAGGAAACATCTACAACTTCAGCCAAAGAGTACTTGCGGATGATCCGCGTGATAGACTCCGGAGTAGAGTCATCGACCCCAGGGATTGGGCCAATCACCACAGAATTAGCTACTCCGTTTGACCCGGCAGCATGATCAGCCACATTCTGAGCACCTTCATCCAACTCAGGGGCAAAGCTGAAGTTGCTGTTTGGGGATCGTAGAGGGTAAGCTTTTTAGAGAGAGAAGCTCTTGCTTCTCTCTAGAAATTCAAATTCGTGGCCTTTGGGTTTTGTTTTTGCCGCCGCCGGTTACGGACATGGCGCCCCCATGGCCACTTTAGGCCCCATCGGCCTCACCTTTCTCTCCTTCCCTAGCCCCTCCTCCTTCGACGCCTCCGCCACAAAATCAGTTGGTGGCGATTTTCTTCTATTCCCGAAGTCAAGAAAATGGCTATGCCCATCGACTCGCGCGCCGATGCTTCCTTCCTGGCTTGTTCGAAACCTAAGGAGCTCCGTTCCAGTAGCGTGCGTGCCGGTGACTCTCCTCTTCCTTGGAACGAGGTCATCCAGTCGGATTTTGCTGGGCTGGTATGTGACTTATCTTACTACCCCCCTCAAAATCCCAATAGTGACCCGAAACCCATCTCTCCCCCTCCTGATGTGGACGACCAGGGCCACGATTTTTGGGGCCTAACTCTGGTGGGGCATTTCCTGGACTCCCACCCACATTTCCTAGCCGTAAAAGCTATTGCCAGGAAACTATGGACCCGTTTCGGCATCAAGCATATAGCTGGGAACGACGCCGGGTTCTTTTTCTTCCGTTTCTCATCCTTGGCGATGATGGACAAATGCCTTCACGCTGGTCCTTGGGTGTTTTCTGGGAAAGCTATCTTTCTCAGACGGTGGATGCCGGGAATGGTGTTGTCGAAGGCAGAGCATATGCATTTTCCTATCTGGATTAAGCTGAGCAACCTTCCGATTCGGCCCGGTCTCAAGCCGGGCTTAGTTGGGATTGCTAGCTCCATTGGCGTCCCTTGCGCCGATCGTAACCGCTCGATTGGAAAATGTCTCCTTTGCAAAAATTTGCGTGGAGGTAGGAGTTGATGGCCCTTTCCCAGATTGCATTGCCATCAATCCTGAACCAGATTCCGATTCTATACTGAAGGTGAATGTGGAATACACGTGGAAACCGACTCGGTGTGACAGTTGCCATCTTTTTGGCCATGATGCTGCTAAATGTCGGGCTAAGAAGGCCTGGTTACAGCCAAATTCCCCCAAGTCTGGCCCTCCAGATCTTAGGTCGTCCCCTATTGACCGTGGTAAGGAAGATATGGCTTTGCAGAATTGCTGTTCTGCCATTGATGATAGCTCTGCATGTGAAGTTATGGCTTCTTCACTGCCTCCCCATCTTCCAGCTACCTCTGACGTAAGTGTACAAGGGAACTTGGAGATGGTGTCCGATATTCCAATGACCGAGGATGTCGCCTCCGCTCCTTCCGTGGTGGGTGGTGACCGCCAATCACTCTATTATTTGCTTGCTCTGAGAGCAATTTAGTTGAATCTAAATTGAAGGAAGAGAGTGATTGCTCCTCTTCTGGGAGTGAGAGTGCTAGTTCCCTATTGCCACCCTCATCATCTGCTGAAGTTGTTGGATTGGACACAAATCTTTCGAAAGAAGATCGGTATGCTGCCCATGGAGATTCTCCAAAGGCTATGGAATCGGTTCAGCATGATGACCAGACTTGGGGTTTGGAGGACTCCTCAACCCCGATGGCTCTTTCGAAGAAAGGGCCGAGGGGTCCGAGGCTAGCTCATCTATGATGAAGTCGGAATCTTTGGAAGTTGGGAGTAGTTTGGTCGCCTCTCTAGAATGGATGCCGGCACAACGCTCGATGTTATTTTGATGCCCAGTATCTATAATGTTGACTCGGTGGCCCCGGATTGTATGTCCGGAGTTTTACCATGTGTTTTGGAAGAGAAGGAATCAATCTCCGAATCCAATTTGCAGCTGTCAGAGCACCTACTTGATGCTGGTGTCCCTGTTGCAAACTGTAAGAATGCTCCTGGCCAGTTCGACGTGATTGACCCTAATGTTACCCCTGAATCTATCTCTCGGATTGCTCGGAAATATTGCTTGAATCAATCTGATTCCGCGGGCCACCCTCCTTCATGTAAACCTTTGGAAGTCAATCTTCCAGGCGTGTCTTCTGCCGGGGTTGTGACTGCTGGGAAAGGTCCACCTAAGAGGCCGGGTTTCTATGATATGCCCCCCCTTTGGGAAATGTGGGAGATGCAACAAAAAGAATGGAAAAAGGCTAAAAATTGTAGATGCAGTTTAGACTAAAAGGCTAACACTCGCCAGGCTCACCACCTGCCGGGTGTTTGTAGAGAGATGCCGTAGGTTCTTGGACCGGTTAGCTATTGTACTACTGGGTATGTACAAATTGGATCCGGGTTAGCCATTTGGCGAGCTGTGACATTCAATGTCAGTTGCCGCTTCTCGCTTTTTTGCGCCCGGTTTGATCTTCGATTTGGATGTGTTGCTTTTATGTGGCGATTTTGTCTGGTTGCTGGAAATTTTGTTGGTACTGGGGCTGGGGCTTAGATCCGTTGCCTAGTATTTTGCTATGGTTGGATTAAGTTGGGTGGTCTACGAATGTGGTAATTTGGTGTTGACCGTTACCTGTTGCTTAATTGGGGTTTGTTGCTGATCTTGGTGCTGCTGGTATATGCGAGTAGTAGGGATGAGCTGCTGTCCTGTCTCCTGCTGATGCTGGTGCCGGATGAAAATGCTAATGTCTTCAGATGCATGCTAGATATCCTGTATCCAATTCATCTTGGGTGCATAGATGGTGGACGCCAGTTTGATGATGAGGTGGTGAAAGGTGCAAACTCGGCCGTTAATTTTTGGGCACCGTAGTGGTGTTGTGTGTTGCTGCGTGATGCTGAATCGATTGAGTATTGCGGCCGATCTTTGTGATGATCTACACGTGGGCTAATGCCCTGTTGTATGGAACTTCTGAAGCACGGGTAGTTGATTGGAGATGAAGCTGTTTTCAGTTCCCAACAGTGGTCTTTATGTCCATTAATGTAGCCGCTGTGTGGCATTGAGTTTTGCTGGCTACCTCCAGATGGTGTATGCTGTGTGGCAACCGTATGATGCGTTGCTTTGCACCGTTGTGTAGCTGCTTATGTGTAATTTCAGATTACATCTGTTATTTCTTGTTGAACGTTGTCCTCTCTGAGGCTATTTTGGTATTATCTGTTGTACCGTTAGCTCGGGGTATGCCCCAGCTCTCTATGTTTTAATTCCAAGTCAAAATACTTGGAGTTAAAACATAGCTTTTGTAATTTTTTTTCTCCCTATAATCCAAAATACTTACTTACCAAAAAAAAAAAATTCATCCAACTCAGGGTGCTCAGAATTAGTGTCAACATTAGCAAACTTGTCACTCATGGACCCAGAATGAGCCTCATCATTCTCATAGACATCACCAACTAAACCTGAGGAGCACTTCGCATAGGTAGTCAGGATAGGACCGAAATCAATTAGATGGGCCGACATTGAAGAAACCAACCCACGTGCTAGGCAATCATCGCTGGGTGGATTACACGATCACGATCCAAAGCATTAATCAAGAAGCATCAGCATTTCGACATCCAACATTGGGTGATCAATGTTGTTGGCAACATAAGCAAGCTCTTCATTCATGGACCCAGAATGAGCCCCAATCATGGACCCAGGGTGATCAAAGTAGCACGCAGCAAAGGTAGGCTGAATAGGATCCGAATCAATCAGATGGTCCGCCAACGAAGAAACCATCCCATGTGCTGAGCAGTCATCAAAGGCAGATCTACATGTCTGCTGATCCAAAGCACACATATCACTAGCAGAAGAGGAGACACCTATCCTAACAGAGGACCCCGCGTCAGGAGATGCATATTCTTCAGACAAACCCTGGACAGGGATGGGTTTTTTGGACATACACCTACCCACCACAGCAGCAGGATCCGGGACCTTAGGCATAGCTGGACGCTTCTTTAATCTGCTAGGGACAGAGTGATAGGCAACATCAACTTCCAACAGCTTGGAGGAAGCAGAAGCACCCGACATAATCTTGATTTTAGCTGGTTGAGGATCACCCTTTTTCAGCTCAACACAGATTCTAGCCACATGAACCCGATCCATCTTGGCAGTATGGGGATCACACAGGATTGGTTTGCCAATCCTACTAGCGATCTAACTTAATCCCAATGGAGTCCAAAATTCAATTCGCACATTTGTCAACGAGATCCAAACAGGGATAGACGTGAGGGAATCCGGATCCAAAGACAAACACGGATACCATCTCGTGAGGGAAATAGGGAATTTCTTGAAGGCCCAGGGGCCACGAACCAGACAATCTTCCATTTGAGACACAGAGTCGAATTTAAAGAAGTAGAAACCTCTTTCATTGACTGCTATGTGACGCAATCCAAATCGCGCCCAAATCCTCCATGCGATGGAAATGACCGCCGATATGTGTGGATGGTTTTCAGGGAAGAATCCCACCAAAGTGGCTCCCCAGAAATCAGAGCACTGCTTTACAACCTCATCAGGAGGTGAAATCGGGCTAACAAAATCAGACCCAAAATGAGGAGGAAAATATTTAAGGGAGGCAAATGAACGGAGGCCCTTATCCACAGCAACTTGAGCCCAGGATTTAGAGAAGCCATTAACAGTTTCAGGCTTTATGAAGGTATTAGAGGATACCTTGACCGTATTCGTCTTCGTAGGCGACACAGGAGAGCGGATGACCTTAGCTTCTGATCGAGGCTAGCCACAGCAGAGGGCAGCAGAGCCCACCGAGGGAGGGCAGGAAGGGGGAGCCGACGCCGGGGGAATACGAGAATCAGCATCCAAGCCCTTCAACTGCGTTAAAAAACCAGCGTCAGGGCCAGTTGGAGAGGCGTGAGAGGTAGCAAGAAGAGGCGGAAAAACGCATGAGACAATCGGGTCCTTCAATGACTTAAGAGGAAGAGAGGGAACAGGAGGACCGTGGGAATCAGGGTCCGAGGGCGAACCGTGGGGAGCCCCCAAAGGTCCGGCCATGGCCAGCGTCGGAGCCGCCGGAGCCGAACGAAAGTCAGAAAGAAATTTGAATTTGAATTTCGAAAGTTAAAGAGAAGGAGGAGAACTTCTCTCTATGGGAGATTCCGACAATTCGGAAATTTTTCCCTTCCTAGCCAGCTGATAATCCAACTTTTACAAATCAACACCAACATATGAAGACAGAAAAGCCAGCCTCATGACAACCAGTATCCAAACTCAATTCGTTGGAGACAAGAGCACCCCATTGAGAGCAGCTCGGAACCGGTATAATTCATACCTTATCAAGCAAAATCTACCAACCTCCACTCCCAAACAACACATACCCCCTAAGGTACCGGCACAACAGGCCTTAAGCCAATTAACTAGTTTGCACAGTCGCATAGCCATCTCTTCCTGCGAGAAGACCTCCTGGCCCTTTAAAACACTGAGAATTAGAACGTAGTATTTTTGTAAACTTTCTTTTGTTCAATTCAATTTACTTACCAAAAAAAAAAATAAGACCTCCTAGCCCTTTAGGATCATTCAAACAATGACTATTTCCACAAGAGACACCTATCGATTCTCAAAGCTAGGACCTCAATAGCCAACCCCAAACTATGGGTGGAGTAATACTGATCATAGGCTTTTACGCCCTCTTAACCAAGGGTCACCACTCATACAAGTCATGAGAAACACAATCCTGGACCTTCCTCAAAAGGTCACATTCCTTCACTGCTTACTAGACGCATCAGAGGTCACCCTCAAATAATAAAGCAGACAACTAATCCTTAATTCCTCGAAGGCTACTCTCGCATGACCCATTTCGACGGATACGCCTGCCTCCAAGCCAAACGCTCACGACGCTACAATCTTCGAGAAACACTTATCGGATTTTTTTGGTAAGCAAAAACCGTGTTAAGGGTAAGCTTTTATAGTGATCGGCCCCACCGCACTCGCGGCCCCATAACCTTAAATCCCTTGCGGGATTTTGGGGAGACACAAGACCACTTATGCTTCCAAGGGGAATCGGGCAAGTGGGGGTGGCACACACCTGTGCGTTTAACCACTCCGCCAACGCCCGCGCGGCAAAACTGTGTTAAGGGTAAGCTTTTTATAGTGACCGGCCCCACCGCACTCGCGGCCCCATAACCAAGAAACCCTCATGGGATTTTTGGGAGGCATGATACCACTTTGGTGCTTCCATGGGATCGAACTCAAGGTGGGGAGGCACACTTCCGTGTGTTTAACCACCAGGCCAATTCGGGGTTCGGCACTTATCGGATTACTCTTCCGGGTTCAATTAGACCAAATAAAATTACACACCTTCAAGACATCAATCTTTTTTTTTTTTTGGTAAGTAAGTATTTTGGATTAACGGGAGAAAAAAATTACAAAAGCTATGTTTTATTTCCAAGTATTTTGACTTGGATTTAAAACATAAAATGCTAGGGCATACCCCGAGCAACCGGTACATCATATAATGCCAGAGTAGCCTCTAAGAGAACAACGTTCAACCGAAGAACAAAAAATAAAATGAAGTTACAATATCAGCGTCAAACAACAACAGTGCAAGAGCAACTAGTTGTTCGGGCCGCACCACATGTTGTGCATCCGGTCAGCAAAAAGATATTACATCTCAATGACCCCAAAGATATCGAACGTAACCAGCTGCACCATGATTAGCAGCATGCCCAGATTGAGCATCAGGTAACGGACAAAAACCAATTTGCCCACATCAGCGAAGGCTCCACCAAGCCTCCAAAAATTCCAGCAGCAATATCAGCTCCCAATTCAGCAGAGAACACAGGATCGAAAGGTATGCACATCAGCACACCAACCGGGTTAGAGAGGCTGCCAAATGCAATAGTAAGGACCTAACCAACAAATCAGCATAAGCACATTGCATCAAAATGACTGTAAAAAATCCAACAAATCAGCACCTATCCAGGCCACCACTGTCATATCACAGTAAGGACCTAACCAGGCAACCCAATCCGGGGAATGACTCAGCCTCACAAACGGCATCGAGAAAGAAGCCAAAGACACTGCAAATCGCAATTCAGGGCCTCCATAGAGTACCCACATTATCAGTATAAGATACGATCCTCCAATGGGGTTCACACACCCTTTCAATTCTAATAATTCATCAATGAGACCATCCCAAAAGCACTAAAACACCTCATGGAGTTTGAGGCCAGTTTGACTTTGAGGCCGGTTTTGGCTTTGCTGATATGGCATGTCAAGTGCCGGTTTGGACTTGCGTTTGAATTGCCGATTTTGACTTGTAGCCGGTTTGGACTAGTTGACTTGGCATGTCAATTGCCGTTTTGGACTTGAGGTTGCCGATTTGGACTTGAGGCCGGTTTGGCTTTCCGGCCAGTTTTGCTTTGTTGACATGGCATGTCAAGTGCCGATTTGGACTTGCGGCCGGTATGGCCTTGCTGAGCTAGAAAGGTTGCTGGTTATGCCGCTTCATTATTCATGAATGTGCTCGAAAGCAATTCCTTAGCTACCAGTTAGCCTGATTGATATCGTGGATCATGGTGATCGGATATTGTTGTAATGCATGTCTGGAAAACCCTAGAGAGAGATGCTCTCCCTTCTCTCTAGCTTCCCTCATTGCCATGGCGTTCGGCGGCTGTAGATCTCGTCTCTGCACTGCGGCCGTTTCATCCTCCACTGCTGCCAGCGCCGTGAACTCTCACCCCTCTCTTCCCGTCTTTCTACTTTCGTTCGGATCCGATTCTTGTTCTTCCTCCCAAATCTTCAAATCCATCTTTCCTTCTCGAAATCGTCCAGATTTCTGAGTCGTCCGCCCTGTTTCTTCATCTGAATCTCATCATTCTGTTTTTCTGAGTCGTACGTTCTATTTCTCCTTGTTCTTTTTCAAACTTATTCCTGCCCTGGTTTTTTACGGCGAGTGCCGATAAGATCCACCTTTTTATTTTGTTATCTCCATCTTTTAGATCCATTCGCATTCACTCTCCTCACAAATCTACTTGCTCGTTCTGTTCCGTTTGGAAAAATCTTCCTTTTTTCAAATTTGTGTTCGTCGCCATTGTCATCTGCTGAATGGTTTCCTTTTGATGAATCTGTCTGCATTAATGGGTTCAAAAGCAATGGCTACTATGGGTTCAAATCTTCCGGAGCGTGATTTTTCGAGTTTGCAAACCACCAGGAAGGTGTCTTTTAAGGTTAATCCTGAAGTTCGAGATTCTCGAGTATATGCTGGTATCTCTGTTTCTCCTGCTACCCCAGTTTTTCAATCTGATTACTGCAAGGGATTGGTGGGAGTGCGCCATTCTGTAAACCATGAGATGTCAGTTTCATCGCTTTATTCCTCTGATTCTTCAATTCCAAAACTATATTCAGAGCAGAATTATATGAAAACGACTGAAGGGGTTTTGGCATCCTCTCATATGTGCTGTGAGGGATTGAATTCTGACGTCATTGGATGCCATCGGGATTCGGCTGGTTTCGTCCCGGTTGAATTGGTTCAAGATGGCAATTTGGATGCGAAGGACTCGGGGTAGACTTGTTTGCCAGAAGATCGATTCTATGTTAAAAGGCAAGGAATTCAATTGGATGATATTGGTCAGCATGATGTGCACGGTGAATGTGCAGTGGCTCCTTTGGACTCAGGCGTGGAATGTAATTCCATGGGTCAGCAATTAGGGATGAACCATCAATCTCCCCAAAGGAATGTGCTTACATTTCCCAGATCTGATGCTCAATCGGGGTTATCCATGGAGCACGTTGATGAACATAAGGGCATCCCGTGGTCCTCGGTGGTGACAAAGAACACTCTTGGAGGTAAGTCTCAACTAAAATATTATCCTCCAAATTTTTCCAATGTTGAGAATACTGTTTTGTCACCCCCTGACGATGTTAGACAACAAGGTGAGGAGCTATGGGGAGCCACTTTGGTTGGATATTGTGTTGGCAACCCCATTCATTACAATGCTGTGTTAATAATATCACAGTTTGCCAAAGCGGAGTTCGGCCCGGTGGTTAGTAACGCTTACGTCTTCCCTCTCCACCCGGGTTCAAATCTCCGCAGAAGCACCCGTGGTACTGAGCCTCCCTAAAAAATCCTTCGGGATTTGGGTATGGGGCCGCGGGCGATGGGGCCAGCCACGTTAAAAAGCTTACCCTTACCACAGGTTTACTGGCGGAGTTCGGGCCGGTGGTTAGTAACGCTACGCCTTCCCTCTCCACCCGGGTTCGAATCTCCGAGAGAGCACCCATGGTACCGAGCCTCCCTAAAAATCCTTCGGGATTTCTCGGGGTATGGGGCTGCGAGCGGTGGGGCTACCACGTTAAAGCTTACCCTTACCACGGTTTAGCCGGGCGGAGTTCGGCCCGGTGGTTAGTAACGCTTACGCCTTCCTCTCCACCCAAGTTCGAATCTCCGCGAAGCACCTTGTGGTACCGAGCCTCCCTAAAAAATCCTTCGATTTCTGGGGTGGGGGCCGCGAAGCGGTGGGGGCGATCACGTTAAAAAGCTTACCCTTACCACGGTTTGTCAAGCGGAGTTCCGCCCGGTGGTTAGTAACGCTTACGCCTTCCCTCTCCCCCGGGTTGAATCTCATGGAAGCACTCCGGGGTGGGTAATCTTGAGCCTCCCTAAAAAATCCTTCGGGATTTTCTCGGGGTATGGGGCCGCGAAGAGGTGGGGCCAGTCACGTTAAAAGCTTACCCTTACCACAAGATGGGCCGAAGCGGAGTTCGGCCCGGTGGTTAGTAACGCTTTACGCCTTCCCTCTCCACCCGGTTGAATCTCCGTGGAAGCACCCGTGGTACGAGCCTCCCTAAAAAATCCTTCGGGATTTCTCTGGGTATGGGGCCGCAAAGAGGTGGGGGCTACCACGTTAAAAAGCTTACCCTTACACAGCTTTGGGGGCGCACCTTTTTTCGCCTAGAGAGAGAAGCTCTCGCTTCTCTCTACAATTTCAAATTTCTTCCTCGATTTTGAAATTTGAAAGGGTCTTGGGGCGCACCTCCACCGGGCGGGCGGCGCTGAGCTCGCCCGGCCGGTCTCCTGGTTGCTCCGCCCGGTTGCTTCCGTCATTGGTCGGACACGGGCTTGGCCTCGACTTCTCGCCCGCGGCCTCACGGTCCCGTCTCCACTTTCTCTCTTTGGAACTGTTTCGGGCTTCGTCGGGCGGATCATTTTCCACGGATGCGGCGGTCAGGCCGACCTTGCCGATTCCGGTTGGGATGGAGGTTCCCGCCGGTGGCCTGATGTAGCCTGTCCGGGCTCGAGCCGACCGGGGTCCCTGCGGTTTCCAAAATTTCAACTCGCTGAAGCTTATGTCGACCAGTTCTCACCTATTATCCGGGGCCCTTTCGGGGTTTCCTTCTCTTCTCAGCCTCATTCTCGTTTTCTTGGAGACGTAGATCCTGGCTTCTCTCGTGATTTTCTCGCCGGGTTTCTTGCCTCCGATTTTGGCGGGTTTCCTTGCGCAGTCTTTTTTTTTCTTTTTCTTTTTTCTTGGTAAGTAAGTGATTTGGATTTATGGGAGAAAAATTTACAAGTAAGGATTTATCACCAAGTGTTTTTCCGACTTGGGGATAAACCAAAAAAGCTAGGACATACCCCGAGCACATTGATACAACCAATGAAACCAACTAAAAGACAAAATTGCTGGTAATCATACAATACAAGCGAATCACTCAAAAGCAATTCCTAGACAAAAATAAACTACCAGTCCCAGGCAAAATCCAAACTGCCAGCAGCAGGATATAGCCAGCAGCCAACCTCCATGGCTTTATAGCACCATCAGCCTACGGCCATCAACCACAGAACAAGATGAACTGCACATTCAAAATTC
Source organism: Nepenthes gracilis (assembly GCA_033239525.1). NCBI lineage: Eukaryota > Viridiplantae > Streptophyta > Magnoliopsida > Caryophyllales > Nepenthaceae > Nepenthes > Nepenthes gracilis. Next base: position 10,409,236 of record BSYO01000040.1, on the reverse strand, counting down.
GGGAGCATCAGCAACCGCATCCTTTCGAACAAGGCCAGCAGACGCCTCATCATCAAATGGAGAACATCCGTCCAGCAGCTGAAATCCCACAAATCCGCGCCACAGCAGCCAGAATAGCATTCCAACGGCTCTCCAAAGAAGGCTTTGCCACTTCAGTTCCAGCAAATACAACGGTTGCTGCACAACTGCAGCTAGCAAGCAGCATAATGCAACTCAATAGCTTCACTGCCCACTATCAGCAAGCCAGCAAGCAAACCTCAGAGAAGCCACCAAAAAGACCATGGGTTTAGCAGGCAAACGCATTTGCTATGGGTTTAGCAAAAAGACCGGATGGGCCGAGCATCAATTGGAACCGATCCACCATCAGCAAAGGCCAGCCAGGACAGACCTTTGTCAAGCAGCTGTGGACATCCAAACTCCATAACAGCTGCCCACTACCCCAAATGAACAAGTAGCAATTGCAGCAACAATTAAGCCCCTCCAGGCAGCATGCTAAACATAACAGAAAATCATCACAAACCAGCTAGAGAGACCAGCCAGCGAATGATGATTATCTAAATCCATCCGAACAGAACAGCTGCAGAACAACAGCAGCAAATAACTATCGGCAGAAACCATTCAACAGCAATCCAGGAGACTGCTACCCAAAAGGCAACAAGCAGAAAGGCCTCCACCAACACAAAAAGACCTTTATCAGCCACCAGAAAGCAGCCATCATCAACCTTTGCCTACAGTAGAGGCAATTTCATACTGCAGCACAACGACTTCCTATCACAGAGTGATGACAGCACCAGCACCCGCAAAATCAGCAAACCAAATTGCAGAAAAAAGATCTCGAGATAGAAGATTAATCCAACGTCCCTCAATCTCATTCTAGCCGCACAGAAAGAATTAATAAAGCAGAGGAGGCATGTACAAATCATTGCAAAGAAGCCATAACCGATGAAATTGTTGCAAGGCAACAATATCAACACATCGGCTGTATTAGCGGACAAAGCAATCTAATGGATTGCAACACAATCACCACAATTAAGCAGCGTACAAGCAGGGCATCATCTCAATCAAGAAGAACATATAGCCACCAAAATGAACCACGCCCACCGCCACCCCCTCAACCGAAGAGACCCAATCCATAAGCCCACGGGCTCCCCTACCCAATCAACAAGTAGGAAACACGGCCAATCAGAGCAAAGATCCGGCACATTCAAGCGGCATCACTTCCTTCGAGATGAGACAACAGCCCACCGGAAGCCCAATCCGCAGAAGCCCTCCACTAATGCAAATGTGCATCGCACCCCACGAGGTAGCGAATCAGATAGGGGCCACACCACACCAAGAAGGAAAATAAGCAACCAATAAGGTCCATGCCAGCTCTTGCCCTCACCGAATCTGTCCCTATCCAAATACGCACGGCTCCCCTAACCCTTCCTTGCGGATATGGGGTCTAAGTGTCCCTTGTTCGGATTTCTCGTGAAATCTTCGATTTGGTTGTTGGTTGGGTTTGGGCAATTTTGCCCTCCCGCTTGTTGGATGGATTCCTTTTCTTGGTTTGTGAATCTCGGGACTGAAGTTATTTGGTTCGGGAGTAGCTATCTGCGCAACGCCGCCCGATGTCCCCACGCTCGTGTTCCTTCCTGTTTGACGGGCCGGGGCTCGTACAAAACTTTTGGGACCGCTTGGGCTGTGGGGCGGAAGAGATGGTCGAGGACCCATTCGGTTGCTAGATTCCCTTCTATTGGGATGGAGTTCATTCGGGTTTGTTCGCCGCGCTTATTGTGGTGATTATGTTGCAGTCCATTGGATTGCTTTGTCCGCTAATACAACTAGTTGATGTTGTTGCTTTTGCAACAATTTTGAATCATCTCGATTTTTGGCTTGCCGCAATGTTCTCGTACATGCCTCCTCCGGCTTTTATTGATGCTATTGCTGTGGCGAATGGGATTGTGGGACTTTGGATTATTCTACTTGTCTCGATCTCTTTGTTTCCTTGTGGTCAAGGAATCTCGCTTTCGCATTGCATTTCTGATGCAATGGTGAATAGCAATGCCAATTGGGTGCAAATCATATCGCTTCGGTGGGGCTTCCTCCCGCTTGTCGATGAGGAAATTTCATGTAGAAGGGTGCCGGTGCGAGTGCGGCCTCTGTTTGAAGTGGTTGCCACTGTCTTTGGTGGAGCCATTTGCTAATGTGCAATGGACTGTTCTTTGGGCGGCTTACGTGGGGGTGGAAAGGCAAATTTACTGATCCATGTTTGATGGGCTGTCCCGATTATGCTGGCAGCAGTGGATGATGTGGTCTGCATGCTGCCCCCGGCCTGGTAAATTCAGCAGGCCGACTCTTTCCCACTTGAAGATTGGCGGTTTTGTGAAGATTGGTTTGGGATTTTGACGTGGCCTTCCTGTCCATGGACTTCTCCCTTGTTCAATAGCGCCGGCTTGGACTTACTCTCTCGGATGGATGTTGAATGCCATCCTCATACTGCCGGCAAAGAATGCATCGCAGATTCGATGGACGAGGTGCAGCCGGTGGATGCTTAATTTTGGCCTTATGGAAGTCCACTGTGACTCAGATGCAAATGCATTGGTATATCACTACACTACTTGATGTGGTTAGAGCATTGGAGTTAAGGACTCTTTTTTGTTGCTGCTGCTACGTTAAGGAGTCCACTGTGACTCTTTTTTGGAGACGGCGATGGTGCTGCTGGTATCGGACCTGGAGCATCCTGCTGTCTCATATGCATAGTGGCTTGCCGTGCCACTGATAGAAGCCGTTTAGGTGTGTTAGCTAATGCACGCCGTTTAGGTGTTTTGTCGCGCCTTGCCGTCGACTCACTCCGGGCAGGCGGCGCCGGAGCCGGCCTCGGTCGGTCTCTCCCGTGCCTAGTGCCTGTCTCCCGTCTCTCCTCCTCTCTTTTCTCCCGACGCGAGGACATCTTTCTCTTCGGTTTTGCCTTAGGGCTTCGCGCCCGGCTGATTGACTCATTGCCGGCCGATCTCCCCGGGCCGGCCACTCGGTTTGGTTGGCCCGGTGTCTCGCGAAGGTTTGGCGCTCGAATGGCGGGGTATTGAAGTTTTGGTTGAAGATCTGTCTGTTGTTTGTCTCCCTTCGGGGTGCGTCTATTACTTTTGCCGCTTCCGCATCGATTTTTTTTTAACGGGTCTTTGTCTCATTTCGAAGGATTTTAGGAGCCGATTGTCCTCTCGAAGTTGCCCTCCCTCGGGGCGTGTGACCCATTTGTGTTGGGGTTTGGGAGCCCATGGTTTTCTGGAGTGGGATGTTCTGGGCCGAGGGATGTGTAGCCGAGTGAGGTTCCGATTGGTTGCTTTCTTCCTTCTTGTTGAGGAGTGCTGGTGTTGATTCATTGAAATCGCTTATTCGGGCAAATTCAGCCAGCAGGTGATGTCGTTGCTTTTTTTGCAATTTCATCTTATGTTGCGTGTTGTCTCGACTTGAAGATCATGATGCAGCCGTGAATGTCCATTGATGTTGCTCACCGCTTCCGGGTTGCTTTTTCCCATTTTCGGATTGGGTTGGGGAGCCCATGTGCTTAAGGACTTGGAATTTTACCGAGGGCCGAGTGTGCCTTGGTTCCATTCGGATGTTTGAATGATCTTCTGTTTTGAGCTTTGTCCAAGTGGGTCTTGTCTCTTCTCAAAGGAACTCGAGGTTCTTGATTGTCCTCTATCTTTGCTCCGATTGCCGTGTGCCCCTTTTATTGAATGGGTTGGGGAGCCCCCGAGATTATGGCTTGGGTCATGTTGGCTGTGGATCGAGTAGCTGGATGAGATGCCTTTTGGTGACTTATTTTCCTTTTGTTGAGATGGTGCCCCTAAATTTTCGGGCCGCTTAATAGCGGTGAGTTGTATTCTTTGATGTCCGATGGCGAGTTTGGTGCCGGTGTTTGGCGATTCTGCTCCTCGCCGCGGTGGGGAAGGTTCCGGGTTTACTGTGACCGAACGTGGCCGGCAAATTATCATTATGGATTTATGTTTAGTTGTAGCCAATAAGAAGTCGCTGTATCTAATTTGGTATAGTATTGAGCTTGATGGTTTGTGGTGCTCGATGGATTGGTTTCTGCTTTGTGTGTCTTCTACATTTTCCTTCGCATTCACATTGGGATTGGCTGAAATCATTTCGCCACCTATGCTGTTTTGGAGATCTAGTTCTTGTATTTGGCATTTGTATTTTGCATCCTAATGCCAAGTTGGTTGATTCTGACTGGTCCTCGATGATTGGTGTCCTCGGTCCGTCTTTGAATCCCGTGCAGCACTTGGATCTTTATTCTCGTTTCGTTTTGTTCTTTGTCTTTGAAGCATTACTTGATTGATTTGCGCGGGCTGGGTCCAATTGTCGTTCTTTCTTGTGTGGATTTGGTTTGAGGCTTGGCTGGCTCCGGATGGTTTTTGCTTTGTGTGGTATGGCTCACGCAGATCCGGATGTCCTGTGATTTGTTGAACCTGAGTTATTGTCGCGTAATGCTCCAATCCCGTGAGTTGAGTTTGCGGCCATACCGGCTTGCGTGCTTGCTCTATCTTGCCATTATCTGCTGTATCGGGCTCTTGCACTGTGTGTAGTTGTTGTTAGTAGGTGTCTTTGCCATCCTGTGGTTGACCGCCGCTGTCCCCATGGTTTTGAAGATCTTTGTCAGTATTTGCTCCCTAGTCAAGGTGCTGATTTGAGTTTTGGCCTTAGAATGGCATGTTATGTCTTCTTTTGCTTTGTTTAGAACCGCCTTTGTGTGGTTGCTTATGTAGTATGAATACCAGCATTTTTATCTATTAGTTGGTTTCATCGGTTTGTATTAAAATGCTCTGGGTATGCCCTAGCTATTTTGGTTTATCCCTAAAGTCGGAATAACACTTGGGGATAAATCACAGCTTGTAAAATTTTCTCCCATCAATCCAAATCACTTACTTACCAAAAAAAAAAAAAGCAGTTGGGATTATGATGGAAATGTCATTTTTTGTCGTTTTCGGTAAACGTTGTCCTCCTAGAGGCCATTTTGTATATTCAGATGTACTGTCCACTCGGGGTATGCCCTAGTGTTCTATGTTTTATCATCAAGTCAAAATACTTGGAGATAAACATATTTTTTGTACTATTTTTCTCCCATTAATCCAAAATACTTACTTACCAAAAAAAAAAGAGCTGTTAATAATATCACTAGAAAAATTTGGGCTCACTTTGAACTGCAACATGTGGCTGGGAATGATTTGGGGTTTTTCTTTTTTCGATTCTCATCTACCCAAATGGTGGAGAAATGCCTTAATAGTGGCCATTGGTCTATATTGGCCATCCTTTCTTTCTAAAGAAATGGAAACCAGGGATCGTTGTCCAAAGATGAGCATAAATCATTCCCAATGGTGACGATGACCGGAGTCCCTGTTGAATTGTGGACTCCACTGGGGTGAGCTAGATTGCTAGCGCAAAGAGGGAAGCCAATCCGGTTAGAGCCAGGTCCGAGAGGCTTGAAAGAATAGGGTTTGCTATGGTCTGTGTTGAAGTGGGGGTCGTTGCCCAATTACCAGACTCTGTGAAAGTTCGTTCGGGATGCCTTGATGAGCACTCGGACAATCCATACATTGAAATTAAGTTGGCTTACCAATAGAGACAGCTCAAGCAAACCAAGTCTCGTGATGTTGGGGCAAAGGCTTCATCTCCCAAACGAAAGTGGGTCCCCAAGAAGGTGCGACGCTTCCCATCTAGCCGGGCGGCGCCGGAGTTGGCCTCGGCCGGTCTCCTGGTTGCCTAGCCCGGCCGTCTCCTGTCTCTCCTCCTCTTCTTTTCTCACGCGGCGGCACTGAGACCTCTTAGGTTTCGGTGTCGTTCTGGCCCTAAATCACCTCGGTTCGTGCTTTGGAAGTGCGATTGCGATGGATTTCCTTCTGCTCGCTGCCACCGGCTGTGGGATGTTGGGTCCTCTCCGTTGTAATTGCTCTTCGCTGCTCGTTGGCTTTGACGTTGACGAACGCTTGAGCCCGGTTTCTAAAGCCTCTTTGCCGGTACGTTCTTTCCGGTCTGATGGGTTAGGGGAGCCTGTTTATAATCTGGAATGGAGGTATGGGCTGGAGTGCGGAAGTAGTGGGAGGGCCATGTTCGGGACAAAATGAAAATCCTTCCGATGCGGTGAGTTGTTTGCAGCATCATTGTTGCTATTGTGAGGTGATTACCTACATTACATTTGTATGTTGATTTGCTGTGTTGAAGAGGGAGTCCTGGACTCTTCTATTGGTCCCGGCACAATCATCGATCGGTGTTTTGGTTGGACCGATTATGGCGCAATCGCTGCATGTGAATGCGGTGATACCCCGAGGGTATTCCCTGTATTTCCGGATGCTGGATTGTGGGGCTGTTGTGGCAACGCTCGGTGTTAGTGTCGCTTGAGCCTCTGCTGGTGTGTGGGATGGATTGGGGACCGCCTGCACCGAATTTGGCTCTTTCGCCGACCGGCCCCTGGAATGTTTGGTCAAAAGCTCCTTTTGATTTAAGGGAGTTCACTTTGTCAACCGACATTGGTGGAGCTGCATGTTTCTGATCCTGGATGCTAGCTTTGCCTCGCTTGCCAGTAGGAGTGGATTGGAAGGTCCCATGGCCTTCTGAGCCGCATTATACCAAAAATCCTCTAGTTTTTGGCTAGATGGACTTGTCTGTGTTTTGATGCTTTCGCCGGATGGCTACCCGAGGGGCCGGGTTGGAAAGCGCCCGATGAGCTATGGCCCCGTGCCCGGGTTCATTGTTGTTGGTTTCCCTAGCCAGTTGCTTTGCTATCTTTTTGATGCGTTGACGGCTATGTAGCTAATGGGGGAGCTGTTTCCTGCTTCTTGGTAAGCAATTGGATGAGATGGTTTGACAGAGGGCCACTTTTGATAGTGTTTCGTCCGAGTTCTTGTTTCTCGCTGTTTTGGAACCTATGGCGTGATGCTTCATCGCTAGTGAAATTGCCGCAGTTGCTTCCGCAACATCAGTTTATTATTGCCACAAGTGAGGGCTGTTTGAAATCGGTTGTTCTGTGCTGTCTTTGGGTGGTTTGATGAGCACTTTTGTCCTACGGGCTTGTGTGGTGGTGGGGTCTGATGTGCCACGTTGCCAATTCCCGCCGGTTTCTCACGCTGCCTCCCGATGTTCTTTGAACTAATTTCGCTGCCGGTTCGTGCGATTCTGCTGCACTCATTAGAACCCACCAGCTGTAAGATTTGGTCGGGTGCAAGTGTGAACTTGGGGTGGGGTTGTTAGCCCTTGCTCACGGCCGGGCTACTTCCCTTGAGCCCTCATTTGCTAGGATCTTGTCTGACCGCCACGCGCTTTTTTTTGTCGATTTGTTGCTTTGTGCGGGTTTTGAGACCAAGCCGTGCTTGTTTGAGACCACATGGTCCCCGGTTTCGGGATGTTGCATGAAATCGGGCCCGGTTGCACCGCCCGTGTTCTCAGGCAGGAGTTGTTTGTGGCAGAAATGCCTTGATGCCGCACGGTGGATGATTTGGTGTCTTCTTTTGTGTCGCCTTTGATGTTTTAGTGTTCGTTGATTTTATATGTAAATTCATATTACATATTTTATTTTTCTGTTGAACGGTGTCCTCTTAGAGGCTTTTTTGGTATTATCTGATGTACCGGTTGCTCGGGGAATGCCCTAGCATTTTATGTTTTATTTCCAAGTCAAAAACTTGGAGATAAAGCATAGCTTTTGTAATTTTTCTCCTGTTAATCTAAAAATACTTACTTACCAAAAAAAAAAAAGGGTCCCCAAGAAGGTGGGCAATAGCCATCACTAGGTTCCGTTGGCCTAGTGCTGAACACTTTGATGACTCGCCAGGATGTGGCTCCTTTTTTATCTGCCGAGTCAGGCCAAAAGGTATTGGCTTCCTTCAATCCCTTTAGTGTCCTCCAGGAGTTAGCTAAGGCTGAATCACTTCATGATGGCACATGCCCCCCAGATTCTCTGGCGGTGGTTCCCATTTCTACTCCTCTGATTTTTTTTTTTTGTAAGTAAGTGTGTATTTTGGATTAACGGGAGAAAAATTTACAAAAGCTATGTTATAACTCCAAATTTTTTGACTTGGAGTTAGAACATAAAACGCTGGGGCATACCCCGAGCAACTGATACAACAGAGAGTTTCTCATAAAACCTTTTTTTTTTGTAAGTAAGTGTGTATTTTGGATTAACGGGAGAAAAATTTACAAAAAATTATGTTATAACTCCAAGTTTTTAGACTTGGGGTTAGAACATAAAACGCTAGGGCATACCCCGAGCAACTGGTACATCAGAGAATTCCTCAAAAAACCTAAGAGGAACTATCTAATGAAGAAATTTCTCATAAAACCTAAGAGAAACTATCTAATGAGAAAAACAAAAAAGAACATGTCATTATATAAAAGTTAAAGCAACATCGATTACTCCCGAGACGACGGAACAATAACATCCGATCACCCCCAAAGAACTTACTACATTAAAACGTATCACCCGGCAACCAAAAGCATCTTTTTTTTTTTTTTTGGTAAGTAACAACCAAAAGCATCCTAGAATTCCAAAAAAGCGGGAGCAAATGATAAATGATATCTAGGATAACTAGATATCCAAGTCACCAAAATGGATCCAGATATCTAGTATCCATATCTAGGGCAAGCCAAGCCAACATCACAGCGGCGCCAAGAGTATCTAAAAAAAGACCGCAGCACTCATGACTCACAATTTCGAGATTCAGCCTCCAAGCATTTTAATTCCATGCAAAACTCCTAAGAGGAGAGAATGAAAAAGCAAACAAACCGACAAGCAGCTGCCTTCCATCGCAAGAACCGGATTCCGCACCCTTCCAACATCAGCTCCCGAAATTGGCAAATGAAGAATTCGTGTCTCCACCAGCCAAAGATTATCGCAAGGGGATCTTTAGGCCACCCGGGGGCTTTTTCAAGAACACCTTGCGGTCGTCTTCAACAAAGAAGAGAAAAAAGGATTACAAAGAGCCAAGAATTTCACCCACTGGGACCAAAGATGCTAAAAAAACAACATCGGGCAAGTATGGACAAGAAGGAGCCGCCTCAAGTAAAAAGTCATAGTCACGGGCATCAAGAGCAGCGTCCTTCAAAGAATAAAATAGGAAGGAATTCCATGTAAACAACCATCTGAAGCTACCATCTGTCATCGTTCCACACTAGCAAAATCGTTGTAATCTACTCCTATAAACCTTTTTTTTTTGGTAAGTAAGTCAATTGTATTGAAAAAAGAATAGAAAAAAAATACAATCTATGATTTAATTCCAAGTGTTTTTCCGACTTGGAATATAGTCATAGATGCGATGGCATTTGCCGATCAACCAAAAAAAAAACACAAAAGAGTCCTACAAAAGGACAAATATCACCAAATGAAAGCCAGCACAGTTTTACAGAAGGCAGGGAATAAAAGAAAATGAGATCAAGGAAATTGCACTCGGCTGCAACAACAAGTCCTCAGACAGCAAGAGAGCCCAGTATGCACCAGCAGTCATCACCAAGAGCCAGCATCAGATCAGCCCTTTCAATCGGGTAACAGGTGAAGGTAGCAACAGAGAATACCGTGTATCAACAGCACATAGGCCCATAATCACAGACCCGGCACTCAGCAGATAGCATGTCAAGAAAAAAAAGAACAGCAATTTGAGAATGCCAACGCAGCAGAGCACGAACTTCACCAAATCCATAGTCGAGTAAAACAATCAGTAGGAGACCCCACTGAGGGATCAAAAGCCTTCACACTTCACAGACGCCAAATTCTCAGCTAGAGAGAGAAGCTCTCGCTTCTCTCTACATTTTAAAATTCTTTCTTTTTTTTGGTAAGTATTTTGGATTATAGGGAGAAAAAAATTACAGAAACTATGTTTTTACTCCAAGTAATTTTGACTTGGAGTAAAAACATAAACTGCTAGGGCATGCCCCGAGCAACTAATACAACAGAAAACGTAAAAAAAAGCAAAATAAAAGTCCGCTAGGAGGACAAGCGATCAGCAAAAACGCAAAGTATGGGTCCTATCTAAATATGGTTCATCAATCCCAACATAAACAAAGCATCAATAGCAATCCCAAAGGGAGCCGGCATCAAGACACCAAAACCAACGAGCTTCGGGAATTGGCATCTGAAATGTCGACACACAAAGCAATTGCGCAACAGCGTCGATTCCGCAGCAATGCACCAAAGATACCACGACCAAATAAGATTCCATACAAAAACGCCCAAAGAAACGCAAATTGGTTGTGGGGTTCATCCTATAATGTATACAGTGGAGGCACCGTAGTGGATCGAGTTCCCAGCAACATTGAGCATTTAGCCGCCTCTACGCTGCACGTAACCGTGCGTGGTTCATCAACAGCCAACTAAGTTGAACTTCAAAGGTTAGGACATCAGAACAAGGTCACACTGATCTACACTAAAAAGACGCAGCAACTAGGCCTCATCAACCAACATCACGCATACTAAGCATCACCTATGACTATTTCGATGTATAAAAAAAAGCCAGATTCAACCAATAAGCAAAGCTACCTATTTTTTGAGCCATCATTATTTTCAGCCCCAAAACAGATAATAACATGACATTGCAAAGATAGCCATCTTATGCATTAACCGAACAAAGAACAGAGAAACATGGTCATCAAAGCATCAAACTAAAGAAACCGGTGCTGAGTCCCATCACCGACCTTCACAAGCGAAAAAAATCTCCACACACCCGAGAGAGAGGAAGAAGCAAGTGCAAAGAAATCTCAGCGAGAACGACATCCGAGCATCAACAAAGATCTTAAATCTGAAAGTGAGAGATATCTTTAAATCACACCAAGCCCGGCTCCATAATCATGCCAAGAATCATCCAAGCCAAATTACCCAGGTAGAGAGCAAAAGATGAAAAACAGCTCCAAAAAAAATCAAGCGCCACTGGGAGAGATACTAATGATCGGGGGAAAAACCAGAACATGCATATGCCAACAGCAAGACCAGCCATGTAGCATAACGGATGGATCCAGAGCATACTTTGGCACCCTAGATTTAACGCAAAGACAATCAACAAACGGCTTGAAATGCATCACCCATGATTCAAAGAACATACCCGCACCATACCACTGGTAACATTCGTCCCCGTATCATCACTCATTCCCAAACCGCATCAAGATAGATCAAACACAGCTGCCACACTACCCAGCTTCTCAATTCACGGACAGCAAAGATACTCCAACACACCAAAACTCCACCAATTTCAACGACCCCAATCCAGACCCGGCTGAATAGTTGCAATATCACCACTGTGGATTCCACATCAAGGATCCAGCACCTACAACCTTCAACAGGCCATCCAACACCACCCCAATCCCAACGATCAGGACCATGCAAAAGAAATCAGCCAAAGACCATCCAGTACCACCCCACCCACTTTTTTTTGGGGAAGGAAATGGGGGAAACCAATTTCGAAGGGATAACACAGAAAGGAATACTACACAGGCCAATAGCTCCTGCAGCATTCAAATGAGAGTTGCCGGAGGGCAAAGTCTGCATGCGAACCAATCATGGCAAAATCTGCTTTTTTTTTTTTCTTTTTTTTTTTTTATAGACCCATCGAATCCGGAATGGCCTAGAGCCATCCCCACAGCCCCGATAATGTCAAAAGTTTAAGCCTCACAACATTGATCACCATAGAGGAAATATAGGAGAAGTCTTGGGAGGAGATTTTTAGAAAATTCGTAATTGCGTTCCTTCCATATGAAATAAACAAAGTGGCGGCTAAAGATAAATGCTTAGAGATAGCCTCAAGACTTTTCCCTTTCCACATGTAAGCAGCCCAAAGAATATTTTGATACCACTCGAGAATGGGGCCAATAAATACCTGAATGTTTTGAACCTTAGTCCATACCGCTCTCGAAAAGGACAGGAGAAAAACAGATGCTCGAGGTCTTCATCTCCTATGTTGCAAAGGATGCATTTGGGTGAAAGGTTTGGTATGTAGTGGAGGCGGTCAATGGTGTTGATCTTCCCTTTTAAATGAGCCAAAGAGTAAATGCATGAGATGGAATATGGGAAGGTCCCCAAACCAAATGAGCCGGATAACCCGTGGTTTAGGAGGATGGATGAGAAGATAAGCGGAGACTTAGACGAAATCGCCATTCGCAGTTGGACCATTTCAAGGAGTCTTTTTGATTGTTACAAGGAGGTTTATTCGGCATATTCATGGCAAGGTGGGAGACCTCGTGTCAAAATGGTTAGGCCACACCCATCCGTTATCCTTGATAATAGCATCGACCTTAACATCCCAATGTAAACCCCGAGACAAGGCGAGTACGGTCGGTACTCACTTCACTCGGAGGGCAAGGGGGTGCAGTTATCGTGCCAAAGGAAAGTATCAGCCCATTCCCAATGACCTTGACAGAGTACCTTCTCATGAAGGGTCAGAACTTCATTATTTTGTGCCAGCTCCAGTGGTGCTGAAGGGACCTTAATGGTCCAGATGCACCGATCTTTAAGTCTATTTTGTAAATCCAAGAGCACCAAGCTGAGTTAGGGTCTTTTATTAGGAGACGCCGAAGAAGCTTGCAATTAAGAGCCTTATTTTGATCCATCAAGTTCTTGATTCCCAAACCCCCTTCTAACTTGGGATAGCAAATATCGTCCCAAGCCACTTTAGCATTGACTCGCCATCGCATTTAACCATTCCAAAGGAAACGACGTAAGATACGGTCAATAGCTTTAAGAATGGACTTGGGGAGAATAAAGAGAGAAGCCCAATAAAGGTGGATAGATGAGAGGATAGAGGCAATAAGTTGAAGACGCCCACCAAATGAGAGCCATCTATTTCTCCATGAAGAGATCCTCTTGATGATTCTATCAGTGAGTGAGCGATCGCAGTCGGCAACAAAAGCCTAGTGGTAATCAAGGGGACCCCTGTATCTCGATGGGAGTTTGCCCACTTTAAAGCCCATAATCGCAGCAATATCCCGGTGAAGAGAAGAATCTTTGAACTAATGAATAGCTCGCTTTTATTCGGTTGGCAGAGAGGCCGAGATAAAGTGTGGAATTCTTCAAGGCAGTCCCTCTGAGAATCGAGCGGACTGGGAATCCGCGTGAGAGAATAGAAGAAGGTCGTCGGCAAAGGCAAGCATAACAATTTGAGATTCAACGCATTTCCAGTGAAATTTGAAGTTGTTATCCCGCCTTGCCTTGGCCTCGATAATGCCATTAAGGATTTCCATCACCAAGACAAATAAGTAAGGGGAAAGCGGATCCCCTTGGCGGAGGCCTTTGCCTCCAGTGAAAAACCCAACCACATCCCCATTGATATTAAGGGAGTACGACGGAGTGGTAACACATTGGCCAATCCAATTGACCATTTGGGGAGGGAACTTCATGAGGGTCAGAATATTGAGGATAAAATCCCAAAAGACAGAGTCGTATGCTTTCATAAGGTCGACCTTCATAGTACATCTAGGCGGATTAAGGCCAAGGTGATACCTATGAAGGAACTCTTGAGCTAACAAGATGTTATCACTAATCTGACGACCCTCCACAAAGGCCGTTTGGCATCGGTCAACCAAGAAAGGTAGAACAACCTTGATTCTGTTTGCAAGAATTTTTGATATCACCTTGTAAATGACATTACAACCTGATATCGGGCGGTAATCAGAGACCGTGCGCGGGGACTGGATCTTAGGGATAAGGCTAATCATCGTGGTATTCAGCTATTTAAGGAGTTTTCCATGATTAAAAAAAATCGTGGACAGCTTCATAAATAGTATGACCGGTAATCTCCCACGATTCCTTAAAGAATTTGGAGGTAAAACCATCTGGACCGGGGGCACGGTCATCTCCAATGGAGAAAATCGCCGTGCGAATTTCCTCCTCACTGACCGGCCCAATAAGGGGGCCAGTTAATGTATCCGGGACGGTATGTCGAATGTAGGGGCGGAGTCGAGATGCCTCCGCCGTCCCGTGGGATCGACCAGACCCAAGGATCTTTTTGAAGTGGCCCTCGATGAGGTTATAAAGATCCTTCGTCCCTGTAGTTGGGTTACCCGATTCATCAAGAAGGGAAGTGATCCGGTTCCGATTATAGTTCCCACCGATCTCTAAAAAGAAGTCTCCGTGCATTGGTCTCCCTCTTTGAGCCATTTAATCTTGGCTTTTTGATGAAGGAAATCTGCCTCCTTAGCCATTGCAGAATAATACTCAGCCTTACAAAGACGTTCGATATCATTAGTCCCAGAGCGAAAAGTGGGCACAGATTGGACATCTTCAAGGCATTTCCTAGTACGCAGGACCTCATCATGAACATTGCCTCATTGTGCATTAAGGCCTTTAAGCGCACTCTTTACCTTTTTAAGAGCGAACACCAGCTTAAACATCGGGGTACCAGGACACTCGGTCTCCCAAGCGTCCTTGACCACCCGAAGGAAGTTTGGGGACTTGGTAAGGAAGTTATTAAACCTGAAAATCCCGTGATTACGGACGGCCCAACCTGCAGGAAGGAGAACACACGGTGAGTGGTCGATAATGGGCAGGAGGAAAGAGTGCAAGAGATCTTCTAAAGAGATCAAGCCATTGACCATTAGCAACCACTGGCCCAATTTAAAGAAGATTCGAGTGGTGGGGTCACGGGTCATCATTCCAGTGAAAAACGACCTTTGTGGTGACATCCTCAAGGTCACAATCCCGAAGGCGATCATTAATATCAATGGAACACTTATGGTGCGTGGAGCCACCTAGGGCCTCATTCATTGCATTTAATAGCATTGAAGTCACCCAGACAACCCAAGGAATACTCCCCGTGAGTCCCGAGTGCCTCCTAAGGCTATTCCAAAGGAGTTTTCGAGAGCCGTCTAAGTTAGCACCATATACAAAGGATGAAGGCAATGAGAATTATCATCAAGGAAGTTCACGTCGGTATGGATAACCCGATCCTCCTTAGAGATGATATTAACAGCCACCTTCACAGTGGTGACCCCACCCAAATCCTCCCAACAGAGGAACTGGAATAGTTCATGGCCTAAAGCCAATGGGGATCAATTCTAGCCGAAATGGAGGCTACATTTTCTCAGGCGACCTTAGTCTCAACAAGGCCAATAATGGAGCAAGAGTGGGACTGAATGAGGTTGCGAATTTCATGGGCCTTCACAATCCCATTGAGTCCCCTCACATTCCAACAAGCAATGTTATACATTAGAGACTAGCATAGGGGGGTTTGCGCTCCACAGACCCCCGTCCGTTTTTTTTTTTATCTTCTTAGCGGCTTTACGGCTCCTCCTCTTTGACACATGTTTACCGCAATGGGAGTCGACTTGTCGAAGCAGTGTCCTGACTCCTTGAGCCATTGGCGCGAGAAAGGGAGGGCTGACCATGGCATTTCTCGAGATCCTAAAGTCATCTCCGGAGGAGAAATAGGATGGTCAATGATCGGGGCCTCATCATTGGAACCATCGGGCCCAATACTTGTACTCCAAACCTCGGGGCCGAGAGGACTTGAGTGGGGCTCATCACCAACAGGAGCCGCCCTCATCTCGGACTCCACTATGAGTGGGGCATGTTGAAATTTAGGAGGGAGGGATGAGTCAGTGGTCACGAGAAAAGGGACCAAAGGACTCTCAATCAGGTGATTCGGCGTGACGTGAGTCTCGGACTACGAGGGTCATCGAGAGAGAGGCTCCGAAGAATCTTTGAAAGAATTTTCCGAAGACAAGTCCTTCCGAGTGGACTTACCTAGTAGTATTGCATCTATCGTGCGTGGAGACCCTTAGGAGAGGTAGTTGCACCGCATTTCTAGGAACACCACTCTTCTTCGGGACCCAGGAGGATTTGGTATGAGGGCCCATACTCCCTTTCTTTTTGGGAGCAACACTCCGCGCTGCCTTAAGGTTGTACTCAATCTTAATTTCTCTAAGAAGATCACCAATTGGTCGTAACCATTTGTGTGAATTTTCACAATACCCTGTCCGGGAAGCTTGACCCCATTTCGACACACAAATTCTAGCGAAGCCTAACCTCTCAAATTTTTCCGTAATCGGGTCAAAACAAAGGGGTTTCCCAACCGCACTCGCAATCCAGCAATAAACCAGGGGGGGTCCAGATTCAACTGGAACCCCTACATTTCAAAATTCATTTTTGAATTTTGAATCTGCCCGGCATCGTCGCCCTCGTCGATTCCGCCTTGGGTGCTGGGCGGCACCGGAGCCTGTCTCTTGGTTGCTCCGCCCGGCCTCCCTCCCTCCGGTTATCCGTCTCCATCTCTCCGTATCCCTGCTATGGATATGTCACTCACGGCGTCCTCGAAGCATTCGAAGTTGACTGCGAGTTTTGTCTTCGTATCCCGCCTTCTGATTGGGGGGTTGGATTTTCGTTGGTTTAACTCTTCATCTGGTGAAGATTTTGTAGCTGGGGCTCTATGGTCTCTAAGAGTGCGTTGGCGTTCATCCTTAGAGGACTCGCATCTCTCTCAAGTTCATTTCCTTTTCCTGGGCTTGCGCCTAGGGTTTAGTTTTTGTTTCGTCTCTCCCTTTCCATTGGGATGGGGCTTTCATGGTCCGGGGTGCTAGCTCTGAGGTGCCTAGGCCTGGGCGTTCCCTTCTCGTGGACGATTTTGGGGGATTCCGTCTTTGTCTTTGGGTTGGTGATGCTAGGCCGATGCACTCGGCGCTAGCCGTGGACCTTTTGGATGTTCTTGAACATTTTACTTCCATTTTTGGAGATTTGCTTGGATGCATATGATATGGATTGCAGCGAATTGCTGGTCTCTCACAGAAGTATGGCTTCGGGAGCAGCTTTCTCTGGCCTCCTGTGGCCATCTGTTGAGCTCGCTGGTTTTGCCGCAGACGACTACCTTGTGATGCTGACTCTATTGCGCCTCTGCCTATGGGGCTCTTTCCAGTTGGACGGGAAGGGGGACCGTGCAGATATGGTGTTGGAACTCTTTGGTGGAGTGCTGTTGAGTTGGCGTGGCTCTGGTCGGATGCTGGTGAACCTTATTGGGTGGTGGATCAAGCTTGGCTGTCTATTTGCCTTTTTCTTTCTGTTCTTGGCAGTGGTCTCTGTGGAGGAGTTGCTGAAGATAGTCTTGGTTATATCAGCCAAATCTTGTATTTGGCGGCTGCTGTTGCTGGAGTGCTTAAGTGCCTTTGTTACGTGCAACTCCTTTCTGGGATGTGAAGAAAGGTTTTGCGAGTGCCTGATTTCATCCTGCTGGTTGGGACTTTCTTGGATGCTGAGGAACGGAATCTGTTGGGCTTCAAGCTTGTGCCTACGGTTCTGGTTTCTATACGGAGGGGATGCTGATGTTATTTTGGCTGCAAATGGGCTCTGGCTGTTGTTGCCTCTATGACTGGGATGCTTCGCTGACTTTGTTACGGAATTTTCGTCTCTGGTTCTTGTTTGGGGGTCGCTATTGCTCTATGCTCTGCTGTGGTAGAAACTGGGGACGCTGGTGGAATGGGGGCTTCCTGCTGTTTCCTTGTGACTGCTGCAGCATGGAGCCCTTCGGTGTTGGCTGTATGGTGACTCCTTTTCGGTCTGGAGGGTGAATTTTGCGGCAAGGCTGGTGGGCTGCTCCCGAGTATTGGCTCACGGTGCTTCAGGGCCCGGTGGGCTTGATAACTAGGCTTTGATCCATGATTCGATCATGGTTGGCTGATTTGGTATTGCTTGGCGTCATGGCCGGCGAATTACTGGAGGGCCGATTTCGGTTCTCTGTTTGTTCGAGTTAGAGATCATCAGTGGAGATGATGGTTCTTTCTTGGTTGATCCGTTGCTAAGAATTGAGCTGAATCTGCTAGTTGTCGCAGTGATTAATGCCAATCCGGTCGACTCTTCCGTTGGCTAAGTGAAAGAATTGCTGGGTTTTTTTGTTGAATGGAGTGATGCTGCTGCTGCACGGGGGCTGTTGGGTCTTGTTGCAGGGCAGGATCCCTCTGCTGGGATGGTTGGATGGTACAGCATGGTTATAAACTTTTGCCCTACTCTGTTTGTGTGTTAGCAATTATCTGCCTTCTCTGACTCCCAGGAATACAATGCTATCTGCTGATGAGGCTGGCGGATGATGGCGGCTGACGCAAATGGCTGGGTGCCCTTTTGATGCTGGTGCTATTTGCTGTTGCTGCCTGTGCTGAGCCCCATCTTGAGCTCTGCTGAAATGCTGAAAACTTTTGCTGATGCTATCCTGAATTTAGTTACTGATTACCTGTGATGGTGTATCAGTCTTTTTGGGCTGGGCAGGTGCTGCTGGTTGGATGCCTGCGTTGGACTGAAGCTGGATCTGGATGCACTGCAAGTGATCTGCCCAGGTGCTGCTTACGTTGCACCTCATGATGCTCCTGCAATGTTGATGACGGTGTGTCTGATTATGTGTAATTTCAGATTATATATGTTGTTTTTCTGTTGAACGTTGTCCTCTTAGAGGCTATTTTGGTATTATTTGTTGTACCGTTTGCTCGGGGTATGCCCTAGCTTAATATGTTTTATTTCCAAGTCAAAATACTTAGAGATAAAACATTGATTTGTAAATTTTTCTCCCTATAATCCAAAATACTTACTTACCAAAAAAAAAAAAGACCCCACTGAGGGATTGGGGCGATTTCAGGGGCAGATGTGGTCAGATTGGAATTGCAGAGGGGCTTGGTTACACCTGCATCAGGTCTCGCAGCTCCAAAATAGACAGAAAACCCTCCCAAAACATCCATTGCCAGACTGGACAGAGGGCAGAAATCGTACAAAATTTTGCTGCATCACCACACGGCTAGCGACCATCAAGGCCACAAAAAGTTCAGGATGCAAACAGTTATTATTCACATGGATGCAGCAGCATGGTCAAAGAGAGAGCTGGAAACCAGCTGAAGATCAGCAGCCAATTTTCATTCAACAGCATTGTCACATCAGTCAGCAGGGGGGAGAAATGCAGGTTAAGATTAGATAACCAAGAGAGCCGAAGGTTACCCGGCTCCACAAAAAACCCACATAAGAGGACAAGAATGTCATGGAAGAAGCATCTAGGAAAAAAACATCGGCCACTTGGTCAAGAAGAGGGCAAACAGGTACCTTTTGACCAACATCAGCAAAGCATTTTCCATACTTCAAACACCGAGATCGTGGTACTGCAAAAAAATAGAGGCATGCAGGGCAGCAAAAAGACCATGAAACACGTTGTAGTTGACCGCCCATTGAAGCATCCGAACCAAGTAGCAGCATCAACTTCCAGAGGCAAAATGCAGGGGAACAACCGAAACCAGCAGCGCAAATACACCAAGCAAAGCCACTCAGCATAGTAGCAAGATAGAGATCAAACAAATGGGCATCAAACATAGAAATTCAAAAACCAGTAGCACTGCCATCAATTTGGGATCGCCATCAGTTTGGGACATAGCAATGGCACCAGCACGGCAGATTTGCATTGAAGCAGCAAAGGACTCATGGCTACGCCACATCAGAGACCAGACCAGCCATATCCCTACCACCGCCTCAGCATAGCAAACGGTCTCCCAGCCCAACTCACAACCAAAATTGCAACAGGGGGAGCAAAGTATACCTCAGCACACCAGAATGAAGACCCAAAACCTGACTGCAAATTCACTTCAGCATCTCAATACTAGCGATTAAAAATGCAGCGGTAAAATTCAAGGGACAAACAGCTGTCATCAGCATCTCATATTAACTACACCAGCAGCAGCAGAACACTATCCCAACACTGCACTTGCAACACATCGAAGAACAAGAGGAGCCACATTGATCCACAAGAGGAGAAGGAGCCACATTGATCCACAAGAGGAGAACAGAATGCCACCATCAATGATTCACGTTGAACCACAATTTTTTTTTTTTTTGGCAAATAAGGAAAGAAAAAATTGGAGAAGGACCGCAAGAAAAAAATCAAATCAGGCCCCCCCGAAGGGACCGCCAGAAAGGGACTGGGGGACAATAAGAACAAAAGCGTGGAGACAAGATGCCAGAAAAAACAAAAGAGGGGGAGAGACAAGACCCATGGAAAAGAAATAAGGCAAGGCATAAGCGGGAGAACGTCGCTAAAAGTATACGGCCTAAACCACGATGAATATATATATATAATAATAAATTTTTTTTTTATAGGTTCCAGCACCTAGCCATCGAAAGGGAAGGCCCGCCGGCACTAGACAAGGAGGCCCTCAACTTGTCCCTAACAACATTTGTAATAAGAGAGCATAACAGGGCCAAATCCTGTGGTGAGGATTTCTCAAAAATCCGATTATTTCGTTCTCTCCATATAAAATAGATAGTGGCCGCGAGGTAAAGACGTTTGGATAGGGCAAGGAGATTCTTTTCTTTCCATTGTTCGCCTGATTTTATGTTTTGGGACCAAATCGAGATACGGCCATTTAAAACCCACTTTCTCTTGGATAGATATCCATAAGGAATGGGAGAAATTACATTGGAAGAAAAGGTGTTCGTGGTTTTCGTCATCCAAGTCACAAAGAGTACAGTGTTTTGGGAATGGTTGGGATGCCGTGAATCCGATCCGTGGTGTTTAGTCCGCCGATCACAAAGAAAAGAGAAAAGCGTGGGCGAGGGATGTGGAGGGGACCCAAACTAGGTTTGACCCAGTTCAATTTGGGCTTTGGGGGATGAAAAAGAAAATAGGCAGTCTTAGTAGAGAAAATACCGCTTGAGCTACCATTCCATCGCACAGAGTCTTTTCGCCTGCAATGGGGGAGTAATGGGGCATATTTTCTGTCTCTAGTTGGGGTCAAGGGCTTCCCGCAAGGGATTGGCTCGTGTGGAATTGCCTAACTCCCCGGGATTGATGATTCTACTCCGAGTCTATTGCGCGGATCGTCAGTAAATACTCCCCGGGCCGCTTCTTCTCCCGAAAACGCCTTAATGATCCATCGATGATGGTTCCGTGGGATCCAGCCTGAACTTGATCATCGAACTATGCCTAGTCCGTAGAGAGAGAAGATCAGACCGTAGAGAGAAGATCGTATCAGAGAGAGAGAAGCTCTCGCTTCTCTCTTCCTCTTCCTTTTCAAATTTCAAATTGAAATTTGAATCTGGCACAAGGGCTTCTCTCACGGCCGGCGCAAGACTGTGCGCGCCACGGCCGGTCCCCTCGGTTGCCTCACCCGGCCGCCCCTCTATCTCCTTCTCATCCTGTGCTCTCTTGGCCGTAGATTTGTTCTCTGCCTCCGAATATTTTCGCTCGTCTTATACTATGTCTTAGGGCATGGCTTCTCCAGTCGGGCGGGTCCGTGGCTGCCATGGCCGGTCTCCCGCTGCCCTTCGCCTTCTCCCTGCCTCTCCTCGGTTTTGCGCAATGGAAAGGCTGAGTTCCCCTGCATCTGCTTTCTGCTTTGCGCGATGTTTGTTGTTTTTGTCTGCCTTGAGCTTCCCCAAGGACTCCGGGCGCGAGTGCCTCTCGCTGCACGCCCGATAGAGACGGGCCGGGCACCGAGGGCGATTGTTTCCTCTTGGATGCGGTAAGGGTCTTCCTTCGCCGATTTGATTGTCGGGTTGGCATCCAGCCTGGATTGCCGAGGTCTCTGTGGGCTGCTATCTCATCTCGATGGAATTGATGCAGCCAATGTCCCGCGGGCGTTGCTTTCCGTTTGATCTCCCCGCGGTGTGTCCCACTTTTTGATTGGGTTGGGGGAGCTCGTGTGCTTTTCGGATCCGGACACTTCGGATGAGGTCGCTAAGTTGGCCGAGGCTCTTTTTGGCTGCGCATTTTCCTTCTGGGTGAGGTAGTACCGCTTGTGCCGCTAATTGTAGTGCGTTGAGTAGCATTAGCTGGATTGTCGTTGTCCGTTTTCTTTGCCAGCTTGTTGCTGTTATTGCTATGCAACAGAAATGCTTGGAGCATTGATGATGTTCTTCTATTGCAATCCATTGATTGCTTTGTCCGCTAATATAGCTTGTTTTGCTGCTGTTGCCGAGCAACAATTCTGCTTTGTTTTCGGTTGCTTGCTGCCCCTGAAGCCCTTTTCAGTGCACTGATACATTGCTGCTTCTGAATTGGTGGATTCGTGAAGCTTGTTTTGGGGACCCGAACCTTGTTTGTATGTTTTGGAGATCGGCTGGCCCATGTTGTAATGCTGGCCTTGTCTCAGATTGCAAAAATGCAAAATGGCCGGATGATGGCAATTTTCTCACGACAGGTTTGTGAGATCGTGGGGTCTTTGTGTTAATGGGCTTTGGATGATGTCAGTCAGCGGTGTTGTACCCGCTTCATCGACCATGATGCTATCAGAGAATTATGCAACTAAATTGGTTCTCTGCCTCGCCATCAAGTGCAATTTGGGTTGCTGATTTGTTGGGTTTTTTCCAGTGAATATGTTGTGCAGGATGTGGATGCTGCCTGTCTTTTTGATGCACTGTGATTGTGTTGAGTTAAGTGCTGGTCCATGATTGCATTTGGCGGCCTATCTGGCCCCTTGTGGTGTGCTGATGTACATACATTTTGCTCCTATTTTCTTAGCTGATTTGGGAGCTGATGTTGCTACTGGAATACTTGATGGCATGGTGGGAGCCAGTGATGATGTGGTTAAATTCGATTTTGACTGTTCTGCTCCGCTCAATCTAGGCTTGATGCTAATCCCGGTGCAGCTGTTTGTGTTCTGTTCTTGTTGGGCCGTATCGCCGATTTAGGCCAAGATGGGACCGTGGAGCTTTGGTTTTGGTAATGGAGCATTAAGTGGCTGCTGTTTATGTGGTTTGGCCGCTGTCTGGTTTGCCACGCTTTTGGTGCTGATCCCTTATCATTTTGTTTATGATGGAAAAGTCATATTTTGTTTTCTGGTAGACGTTGTCCTCCCTGAGGCCTTTAGGTATACTTTGATGTACTATCCGCCTCGGGTATGCCCTAGCGTTTCTGTAGTTTTTTTCAATTTCTAATGTCTCTGTAGAATGTTAGCCTCCTAGAGGTTGTCTTTTTTGATGTAAAAATTGCTCGGGGATTGCCCTAGCATTTTATGCATTATCTCCAAGTCAAAATACTTGGTTTTAATGCATTGGTCATGTAATTTTTTTCTCCCATGAATCCAAAATACTTACTTACCAAAAAACAAAACTATGCCTAGTCCGGTCCCTGTTACTGGATGCTCAGATGTGAAGTCTGAGCCTTTAGTGGCTGTTACCATGGAATCGTGGTAGTGTTGGTCATGTTCAAATCCGGCTCGTATCCTCGTTGCTGATGTCGTGGATTATGTTTATGATTTATCACAACGATATCACGATGAGCAATTTGCTAGGCAAGGCTATTAATGGTTGGGAACGAGTGGCACTTGAACGCCACGGCATAAACCGCCTCCAAGAAAGCTCCTAAGGCCCTCATTCATGATATCCGACGCAGAGGTGACTCTTCTTTTTTTGGTTCAGGCTGTCACGGATTTGACCGGGGCCGTATGGTTGTTTTGCGCTTCTCGCTGCCCCGAAGGCCTTACTGGTGCTGCACCGCTACACCGCCGCTTCCGAATCGCGGATTTGTGAAGTTTGTGGGGGATCCGATCCTTGTTTGTATGGTTTGGGACTGGACCAAGTTGTAATCTTTGCCGGCCTTGCGCATTTCCAGCCGGCTTCTTCGATGCCGGTTTGTGAGGCTATTCCACGTCTCACCGGGCAATGTCGCCCTCTATAGATTTTTGCAACTAAATTGAGTTCTCGCACGCCTCGCTCATCAACATTGCAACTTGGGTTGCCTCGGTTAGGGTCCTTACCGTGATATGGCAGTGGTGGCCTGGCTCAGCTGATTTGTTGGATTTTTTGGGTCGTTTTGATGCACCGTGATTATGTTGAGATAAGCACCGGTCCATGCTATTGCTTTTGGCGGCCTCTATTACGGTTGGTGTCTTGATGTGCATACCTTTCGCTCTGTCTTCTTGAATTGGGAGCTGATATTCTTCGCTGGATTTTAGGAGGCTTGGTGGAGCCATCGCGGTTGTGGGCAATTGGTTTTTGTCCGCTACCCGATGCTCAACGGGCATGATGCTGATCTTGTGCACCTGGTTACGTTCTGTGATGATGGGCAGTGTACTATGTCAAGCTGGACTGGATGTACTACGTGTGATGCTCTTGCATCATTGTTGGTGTTTGACCGAGCTTGTAACTTCATTTTATTTTTTTGTTCTTCGGTTGAACGTTGCTCTCTTAGATGCTATTTTGGTATTATATGATGTACCGGGTTGTTCTGGTATGCTCCTAGCATTTTATGCTTTAAATCCAAGTCAAAATACTTGGAGATAAAACATAGCTTTTGTAATTTTTTCTCCCGTTAATCCAAAATACTTACTTACCAAAAAAATATTTTCTATAATTCTAGAGACTTCTGATCAAACGGATTTGGCCAAACCCATTGATCGTCTCTAATTATTTGAGATACCTTAGCGCCCCAAGCTAAGCCCGTGACTGCATTTAATACGATCCGTGGCAGACATTGTGAGCGGGCCCATAGGGGAGCCATGGGTCATGCGGATAAAAGAGTCAACGCTGGCCACCAATGATCTTGGTAGTGTGGGGAGCACATAAAAGGACGGAGTTTCATTATCTTTTTCCAACTCCAAGGCGCTGAATCGGGGACTTTCAAGGTCCGTGATACACCGATCCTTTATTCTCGGGTCTTGTGGATCCATGAAGACCAAGCCAATTCAGGGTCATTTGTCATGATACGCCATAAGAGTTTGCAAATGAGGGCTTTATTTTGAGCCTGCAGATTCTTTAGCCCCAATCCACCTTCACTCCTCGGATAGCAGATGTCAGCCCATGCAACCATTGCATTAGCCTTTCCTTCTATAGAGCCATTCCAAAGGAATCGCCTCATCAAGAAATCAATCTAGTTAAGGATTGATTTGGGAAGAATGAAAATAGAGGCCCAATAAAGGTGGATGGACGAGAATGGAACAAGTTACGATTTACCCCCAAAGAGAGCCACATTTTTCCATGATTTAATCCGATGAGTAATTTTCTCAATGAGAGCATTGCAATCCCGGACCAACAACCTCGGGTGGTAATCGGAGGGACACCAAGGTATCGACAGGAAGAGAACCCATCTTGAAACCTGTGATATCGCAATAATCTGGGAGAGAGGGGTCTTTAGAGCATATGAAGATTTCGCTCTTTTTCACATTTGCCGAGAGGCCGGAGAGCCAATGGAATTCCTCAAGGCAAGTCCTTTTAGAATGCGAATCGAAAGTCGGCATCGGCGCGTGAGAAGAGAAGAAGGTCGTCCCGCAAAGGCAAGCATTACCGTATGAGACGCCGCAGCTTCCAGTGAAATTTGAATTTTTCATCCCTACAGGCCTTGAAGTCAATAATCCCATTCAAAACTTCCATAACCAGACAAAAGATATGGGGACATGTCGCCTGACGAAGACCCTTTCCCCTTGGAAGAAGCCGGTCGCATTCCCATTAATATTCGATAAAGGTAATGAGGGGATAGTAATGCATTGCTTAATCCAGCCACCATTTTAGGCGGGAAATTCATAATGGTCGAATAGAGATAATGAAGTCCCAATGTAATCGAGTCGATGCTTTCATGAGGTCAATTTTTATAGTGCAACGAGGAGGATCATGACCTAAATGATACTTATGGAGGATTTCTTGGGCCAGGAGAATGTTGTCACTGATATGACGCCCGGCCACGAAAGCCGTTTGGCTCTTATCTACAAGGAAAGGTAATGTCATCTTTAGCCGATTTGCTATGATCTTCGATATCACTTTGTAGATGACATTACAGCACGATATAGGGTGATAGTCAGAGACCATACGAGGGGATTTGATTTTTGGGATCAGGCAAATGATCGTAGAGTTCAATTATTTAAGAAGCTTTCCGTGATTGAAAAAATCACGAACGGCTTCACAAACAGTAGAACCTACAATTTCCCATGATTCCTTAAAAAAATAAGAGCTAAACCCATCAGGACCCGGGGCACGAAAATCGCCAATAGAGAAAATCTTACGAATCTCGTCATCGCTAATCGGTTCGATAAGAGAGCCCATTAGCGATTCAGGCATGTGCGTTGTGATGGATGCGGGCGCAGCTGATCAAAGTATGCCGAACCATACGTGCGGCGTCATCCCAAGAGCCCTCACAAGTGATTCACAATCAGATTATGGACTTCTTCAACCCCATTGGCCGGATTCCCATCGTCCGCCAAGGAGGGAGATAATACAATTTTTATTGTTGTTTCCATTTCTGATCCTAAAGAAAAATTTATGACATTGATCTCCTCTTCGAGCCACCCGATCTTAACTTTTGCTTGATGAGATCGACTTCCTTGGCAAAGCACAGCCGAGGGCTTCCCACAAAACTCCGCTCCCGTTGGTAGGAGACTGGGTTGGATGGACCAAGGCCTTGGATAGCCTCGAGATGGTTCCGCGAACGAATAACTTCCTCGTGTACATCACCCTCAAGAGCATTGCTTTTTCAGAGCAGTTTCACCTTCTTGAGCCTAGACACCGGCTTGAACATAGGCGTACTAACGGTGTCGTCCTTCCAAGCGTCATACCGCTGAATGAAAATGAGGGGATTTGAGAGGAAATTATTGAACCGGAACATCCCGTATTTTCTAGGCAAAGCCAGAGGGTAGGAGGATACAGGGAGAGTGATCAGAGAGTCCTGGTCGGGGGAAAATGGCTTTGGCCTCATGGAAGAGGTCAAAACAAATTCCCATTGGCGACAACTCGCAAGCTTTCAGAATGCGCTGAGAGGAGTCCGACCGTCATTCCGGGTATAATGCATACCTTCATGACAGACGTCCTCAAGATCACAAACACGAAGGCAAATTTTCGAGATCAAGCGAGCTTTTGTTGTGCCATATGCCACCCAGCGCCTCGGACTGGGATCTAACGGCGTTAAAATCACCCAAAGTGGCCCAAGGGAGATCACCCGGGTGATTCGAGGTCGTCCGAAGGCATTCCCATAGAAGCCTTCGTTGACTTTCTCAATTGGCGCCATAGATGAAGGACAATAGACACCGGATATTCTCCTCCCGGAAGAGCACCTCGGTGTGGATGACATGGTCCTCCAAGGCGATGATGTTAATCGAGGCCACCTGGGGGTCCCAGCCCACCCATATTCTACCGTTCGATGAAGCGGAGTAATTCATAATCCAAGACCAGTTTG
Source organism: Nepenthes gracilis (assembly GCA_033239525.1). Lineage (NCBI taxonomy): Eukaryota > Viridiplantae > Streptophyta > Magnoliopsida > Caryophyllales > Nepenthaceae > Nepenthes > Nepenthes gracilis. Next base: position 10,382,168 of record BSYO01000040.1, on the reverse strand, counting down.
GTCTGATTCTAGCAGAGACACTTTTTGAGTTTCTCTCTACGATTTTGGTTTCAACCAGACTAGCAATACCGCATTTGTGGGAGTTAATGAGGTTACCGACTTCGTGGGTTTTTACAAGCCCATTTAGTCCCCTCACATTCCAGCAGGCAATGCTAATCTTTCACCCCAGTCTTAGTAGATGCTTTGACCCTTGCGATCGGCATACCGGGTGTAAGAGGTTTGGGAGGAGGGCATTGTTTAACAGTAATATCAGGACTAGGAGCAGGCCTAAGGGATTTGGGACTTGAAGTTTTTGATTTAGGGGAGGGAGGGGGTTCGGAGGCACTACTGGACATGCCTCCTTCATCAAGGCATCATGTCAAAGGTAGGGCGTTCGGGGTCTCACCAATCGACTTGTCAAGGGAAGAAAAGTCATGGGTGGGAGGAATGTTCGGGCCAGCACCCATGGAATGGGCTGATGGGACTAGGTCCAGGCTATCTAAAGGGTCGTTTGGATCATCCACCTGTAAGGCCATGAAAGAGTTTGAAGTCGAAATGACCTTTTGATCAATTTCTCGAATCGAGGGGGCATCCAAATCAGGTCCATTCTTGAATGGAGTCACATTTGAGATTGCGGGGGGGTTGTTGACCCGAGGGGGGACCACCTGCTTAGGGATCCAGGAAGTTTTGGTTGAGGGGCCTTTTACCCCACTCTTAATGGAGGTGGTGCTGCGTGAGGGCTTATGATGATATTCAATTTCAATTTCCCTGATTTGATCATCCGAAGGATTTGCGTAGCCGTTAGTACGAATTCTTATAGATGACGGGCGAGGGGCGCCAGCCCCCATTTCAACGCAACCTCGAGCAAAGCCCATACGCTCGAGTTTTTGGGTGACAAGGTCAAGATACAGAGGTTTCCCAACCGCACTTGCAATCCAACTTAACCCCGAGGGGTCCAGACCAACCGGAATCCCCGACATGATGATCCAGGAGGGAAAGATTTGTGCTCCTCCTCGAAAGGATCATACCCGGCTTCCATTACTTCAGGAATAATAGATGGCCGGCCATTGTCCAGGGCCCACTAGCAAGACATTTATTGAGCATTAAGTTGGAAGAGAAGTGAAAAAAGAAGAAACCCACTTCGTTTCCCGCCACATGCTGTAGCTCGAAACGCTTCCAAATTTTCCTGGTAATATTATTAACCTTTTTTTTGGTAAGTAAGTATTTTGGATTATATGGAGAAAAATATTATAGAATCTATGTTTTACTCCAAGTATTTTGACTTGGAGTAAAGACATAAACCGCTAGAGCATACCCCGAGCATCAAATACATCAGGAAAGGCGTAAAAAACAACTAAAGAAAAGTCCTCTAGGAGGACAAGAGATCAACATAATCAACAAAATATAGGTCCTATCAATACATGGTTCAGCATACTCAACATAAACTCTTCATGCATCAACAGTAACACCAATTGTAGCCGACATCAAGACACCAATTCCATCATGCAATAGGGAGAAGTGGCAGCTTAGAATGCCGAACTTCAGCAGCGAGGATAACAAATAGCAGTGCCCACAATACCTAGAGAGAGAAGCTCTCGCTTCTCTCTACGTTTTCAAATTCGTTTCTCGTTTTTGAAATTTGAAAGCGTCCTCAGGGGCACTCCTCCTCTGGCCGGGCAGCGCCGGAGCCGACCTCGGCCGGTCTCCTGGTTGCTCCGCCCGGTTGCTTCCCGTCTTCCACCCTCTGATTGCTTCCCTTCCGAACGTCCGGGCTTTGCTTGCGCCTTTGTGGCCTTCATGAGGATGTGAGCTTGGTCCGACGCCCCTTCCTCTGCCCGATGAGTTCGATTCCTTCTTCCTTCTTCCCTCAGGACGGTCTTGTCGGGCTCTGATGTTCCATTACCCACGGGTTCACTCCGGTTGGATGGGTTGGGGGACCCCGCGGCCGACCTATATTGGATCTATTTCGCGGGTGTATCAAGAGAGCTAGCCGATAACTGGATTGTTGCTTTCGCCCTTTTGTTTGTAATCTTCACGCTTTCGTTGGTTTTGACGTTGATTTAACGATCGAGCCCGGTTTTTTATGGTTCTCTGCCGTGCGTTCCTTCCGGTGATGGGTCAAGGGGAGCCTGTCTTTTTATCTGGTCTGGAAGTATGGGCTGGAGCGCCAAGAAGTGGGAGTAGTCTTGTTCGGTCGATGAAAATCCTTCTGATGTGAGTTGTTTTGCAGCTGTCATAGTTGCTATTGTGAGGTGATTACTCTATTTTCGGATGAATGATGATTTGCTGGGCTGAAGATGGAGTCCGACTCGTCCGCTGGTCCTCGCGCAATCATCTGATTTATTTTGGAGTGGTCTAAGCCATTTCCTTCAGATCGAGTGAAGCTAATTGATGGATTTCATGCGTTTTCTTACCGGGAAGGTATGGTCTGGTTTATAGAATTTGGTTGAATTGTTGGTTGATTGGCCTACTTGGTCCGACCTCTGATTCTGGTTAGATTGCTCTATCTGGGTTGTGTTTCCTGCTGATTGTGATCGCTAAAGTTGAGGACTTTGATTCCTCTGATTTATGGTTTGCTGCAATGTTCAGTATATGCCTCATCTGGCTGTTTATTGTTTCGATTGCTGCGACTAGTATGGGTTTGAGGGACTTTGGAATTATCTACTGTCCCGTTTTCTTCTGCATTTTTTGTTTGCTGATTCTGCGGGTGCTGGTGCTGACCATGCCCTGTGTTAGCTGTAATTGTTCTGAAGTTTGAAGTTGTCTCTGCTGCTGGCAATCGGTCGTTGAAGCCTGCTTCCTGGTGGCTGGAAAATGACATTCTGTGTTGGTGGAGGCCCTTTGCTTGTCGCCTTTTGTGCAGCAGTCCCTTGGCTGTTGTCTGGTATATGCTGCTACAACTGATGCTTGTTGGAGGCAAACAGAGCTGCTGTGCTTGCAGATGTGAAATTAGCTGCTGGTTGCTGGCTTTTTTCCCAGTATTGCTGTTTTGCAGGATAATGCTTTTGGCAGTGCCTGCTAGTGCATTTGGTGGCCTGATGTTGGGAGCTGTAGTTGCTGCTGGAAATTTGGGGAATGGTGGGAGCCTTCGATGATGAAATCGAGTTGGGCTGCTTCTTTGCCCGATGCCCAATCACAACTTGAAGCTGATCATGGTGCAGATTTACTGGACAGTTGCCAGTTTATGCTGAAGCTGGGCTCGGTTGCACTGCAAGATCTGGCCTGGTGTTGCTGGAGGCTGAACAGCAAGCTGTGCTTGCAATGTTGGCAGTTTTGTGCCTCCTTTTATGCTTGCAATTGGTTTCAACGAGCTCTTTGAAGCCTCTGTTCTTTGGCGGTGCAGTGGGTGTGGCCTTAGGGCAGATGTGCTTTGGTTCATATGCTGCAAGTGTTGATGGTGGTTGCTGGGAGTAGCTGGCCCACTGGTTGCTGATGGCTGAGTTGAAGCAGTGATTGGTGTCCCCATTTGGTTGCTCCTAGGTGGCATGTATGCATGTTTTTTTAATTTATTATGTTATTGGGCTGAGTAGACTTTGGCCGATTTAGGAAATGCTCATCATTTTGATGTTTTTGTTGTACTCAGTGGCTCGGGGAATGCCCTAGCTTTTAATGTCTTATCTCCCTGTTAAAATACTTGGAGATAATGCATTGATTTTGTAAATTTTTTCTCCCATAAATCCAAAATTCTTACTTACCAAAAAAAAAAAAAGCAACAATGAGATAAAATACGTGGTTCAGCCCAAGTCACCAGGACCATCCGCAGATTGAATGAGGAATTCAGCCCAAATCAGCACTCCGGGAGGAAACGCAGCAAACCAAAGTTTCAAGGACACCAGCAACAATGAGATATCACACATTAAACTGGCTACACGAGCACCTTGGCAGTGGCTCAAGGGCAACACCATCAACAAGACTAACGGGACTGCTGGAGCATCCCACATCTGTGCTTCAGCAAAACAGCCAAGGAGGACCATTACATCAAACTCAAGTGTACTGTCGAAATAGCACACTGCAGCAAAATTTTCGTAGCTCCTGGCACGCATCAGTAATTCCTAGACCAACAGCTTGACAATTCATTAATAACCGGTTCCAAAAGCAGTTGCAAGACAAAGACAAGGAGCAGCTTCGCATTTCAGTCCGCCAACTGTGCAACATAAAACCCCAAATCAAACCAGGAGAAGTGCGCCAACCGGTAGTCAACTAAGAACTATCTCAGGAACCGGGCCAAAAAAATTGAACTTCAAAGCAGAGGATATCAGTAGCCGGGCCACACCACATATGCAACATCACGCAGTAGCCAGGCCTCAAACCAAGGATAGCACCGTGAAAGAGCATACAAATCAGCACCTTTATTTGCTTCGGTGCAGCATATGCAGCCGCACCTACCCAGAAGCTTAACTACCGAGTACAGGGCCATCCGCAATTTCAGCCCCCAAAACAGAACAGCATTCAAGCATTCCATCTAACAGAGAATTATGCATTTCTGCACAACTGCAATGGAATATGTGCATCCCATTATAAAATGTAAAGGAAACAGAAACAATCAGATCAGCAACAACCAGCATAGCCTTAGAGTAACCACATATTTACAGCACATCATAATGAATGCAATCAGCAACAGCATCGCAGCACAGTCAGCATAATAAGCGACCCAAGCAACATATACTAGTGGACAAACAGCAGCTAGCCAACAAAACCTGGTACAGGATCCCAACCCCATCATACACAGGCAACTGATCTACACCGAACCAAACCATGCTTCATCTTTAGGAAGCAAACAGGTCAGCTCAGACTGTTTCTGTAACACTTCCCACACCATATCAACAATGTCAGCCAATACCAGCACAGCGTCTAGCTTCCGAATCACAGCCACTCAGAATAATGAACATGCCATCCCCCAGCCAGCCGCAGTAGAACACACATGCCATTCAACAGCAACATGAGACCTCACTCATTCAATCCTTATCATCCCAACATCCGGCATAAGAATGGCATCGCAGGAGTACCGAGTATCAGCAAACCAAGCTCAGCCCAACACTCCATAGGGAGTATGCCAGGAGAGCAACAATGAGGAGGCACAATCTACCAACCCCAGCCATAAGACTCCGAGCACAAGCAAAGGTAGCACACTGCAGAAACCCCATGGCAACCATAACACCCAAGGATCAGAAGAAAGACTTTAATGTATTGTGGGATACATCATTTTTTTTTTTGGTAAGTAAGTATTTTGAATTAACGGGAGAAAAATAGTACAAAAAATATGTATATCTCCCAAGTATTTTGACTTAAGATAAAACATAAGACGCTATGGCATACCCCGAGTGACAAGACATCCGAATATACAAAAAGGCCTCAGAGGACAACGCCATCAAAACGACACAATATGACATTTCCATCATAAACAAAATTGAACATAGCATGCATAGGCCGACACATATAATCGGTATGCTCCAGCTCCGAGACCAAAGATACCGTCTTCGGCTGTTAAACATAGCAAAGAAGATACAAAGCAAGAAAGACCATCTTCCATCCGGAACTCATGATGCATCTCAGCAAGATACAAAATACTCAACCGAGATGCACTGCGCCTTCAAAACCCGGGAGCAACAGCATCGTAACCCCATCGAACAAGGACAGCAGATACATCATCATACAGGCCATCCGACCAGTAGCTGAATTCCAACAGATGCACGCCACAGCAACTAACATCACCTTTCAAAGAGGGCAATGCCACTTCAGCTCCAAAGAAAAACATCAGATCGCACTACAGGATCGGCATAACACCAACTAGATGCAGCAAGCATACTACCAATGCACCAAATTAGCCCAAAAGCCCATCCAAGATTAGCAAAGGGAAGGAGCCCCTGCATCAAAAAATACCAAGCATCTACTCAATGCCACACAAAGAAGAACCGCCGCTTCAACACCACTCCACTTCCCATTCTTCAAGCACCACTCAAAGATCCAACATATGAACATCCATGCATCCATAACGGGCGCAACTGAAAACATCAAGACGGATATTTTCAGCAGCACCAAAGAGCAACAAAAAGAGCTTAGTCGCTCAACACGCATTCCAAGGCAAGACTAAACATTGCTACGTTCGCAAAGACCACTCAATAAAAGACCGAAACTGAAGACAGCAACAGAAGATACGAGTCTCCACCATCATCCTTAATTCTGCCCAAGGGATCTTCAAGCCTACCATGGGCCTTTTCAACAGCACCATGCGTTCGTCTTCAAAACACTGGGACCCAGTAGCAGATTAGTGTGGATAGCAAGGAATCGCCGCAGCAAAGATCAAGAGCAGCGTCCTTCATCAATAGCAGGTAGGATTCCATGTACCAACACAGAAGCTAAATGTTACAAAGCAACAATAAAGACAAATCGGCTGAATTAGTTGCATAAACGCAATCCAAAGGATCGCAACACCATAACAATCACAAAGATCGAAGGATTACCAGCTTCCCAACCAATCCATTCCTAGCTCTTCGATAGACAAGCATATAAACCCAACTGAGTAGAACCGGCCCCTCAACCCAGCCTAACAGAAAGGATTCACAGGCAGAGGAGCTTCAGAGCCGGGCACAGAATCCATTCTGTCACGCATACCCAATGAGCAGGAAAAGCATAGGTTTGAACATCACCTCCCAAAAAGGACGATCCAAAACCATATGCACCAACCCATGACTTCTACAAAGAGAGCCAGGACAGGGGCACTCAACCTCGCCAGCCCAGAGCAAAATGCGCATCCAAACTCGGAGAAGAGCACCCTAAATAATCTAGATTTGAGGATGAGTAGAGAAGAAAGCCAAAGGGCCTCAGGTAGTAGGTGAAACCAATCAAGAAAAGCCTCGCGCTGATGTGATTTGGTACCGGGCAGACCCCAACCAACACGAGCCCAAGAACTGCACCAGTGGCAACCGGCAAGAACCACCATCACAACCTGATTCAGCAAAAAGACGGCCCTCCGCATCCGAGGGTTCGATGCCGCCAACGACGCCGCAACAGCAGTTCCAGAAAATAAAGTGGATACGGGGCCGGGAGGCCACCGGGCAAAGCAACCAGGAGGCCGGGCCATGACCGCCCCGGCGCCGCCCGGCCAGTAAGAGGAGCGGCCGATTAAAGGACGCGGGCTCAAGCGTTAGAGGAAGATTCAAAATTCAAAACGAAATTTTGAAAATGGAAGAGAGAAGTCATGGGATACATCATAACAATCACACATGACCAGCCTCCTTTACCTTGCTGCCCAACCTTCCAAGCCAAATTGCCCAAAAGCAGAGTTCACTAGACGAAATGCAGACCCAAAAATCATCTCCTCCGGCTGATACAAATCGATCGTAAAACCAAGTGCATCCACAAGCCCATCTTTTGAATAGCAAGTAAAGATACCCCGGACATTGCCAAGAATATCCTGCGCCACCCCGGTTTTAAATCACTCGTTCCAAAAAACGCCATGAATTTGCAAAGACCCATGAATCAAAGATCAAACCCCGCACCATACCACCAATATCATACCGCCCAAAGATCACCTTCTCAAACCCAAGCAGCATCAACAGAACTAAACGACTGTTGCCACAAAACTCAAGAAACAAGACTTATCCAAAGTCCTGGCATAAGCACCAGATTCCTTGAATTCTGGGCAAATCAAATGTAATATCATCTGCAAGGAAGTCAATCAACTAGAGCCAGCACCAACCCACTTCAACAGCCAACTAGCAGCCAAAACGCCCACCGATGGGCCAGATCGCCTTACAGATTACATAAATGCTGACCCTTTCAAAGACACGGGAGCAAAGAAGCATAAATCACACATTCAAACTTCATTTTTTTTTTTTTTGGGGGGGGAGGGAGAGATGGGGGGGGACAGCACAACACCACCCAAATTCAATGACACAAAACATATAATGTAAAATGGATAAACAATCCAAAGCCGGGAACCAAACCCCACAGGGGCCATCCGAACTAATCAACAAAAATTGCATACCCAACACGATAGGAGGCACAGGCCGCCAAAAATCAACCAGCAGGCAAAGGGGCAGCTTCATTAGCAATTCATACGCAACCCCACACATGGTAATATTATTAATCGCATTAAAATGAACGGGATTCCCATCAAAGTATCCAATGAGGGTGGAATCCTATAGATTCTCGCCCTGTTGGATAACTTCAGGCGGAGGAGATAAGATGACTTTCTCCCTCTCTGTGGCGATTTTGAATCCCTGACTTGCTCCGTCTTCATTCTCCATCGCCGGAGCCCATGGCGCCAGTAGCCAACCCACCCTCTTGGTCCTCTGTTAGCCCTTCCACTCCTCTCTCCCTCGACCGTTCTGTACTGCTTCGCTCGGCCCCTTCTTCTCCTCGCCTTCCACGAGCCGCTACGCCATGGCCTCTGGCAGAGTCGCCCCTGTCCCCATCTTCCCTTCTCTCCTCCCCACCTCCACTCGAGTCCGACTTCCCCCCATCCCTCATTCCTTTCCCCCCGTTTCTATCAATCCGGTGGGAGCCCTGAACTCCCGATCCATTTCGTCTTCCTCGCCCGCCTCAGTTGCCCCTGATGGGGCTTTTCTCGCTACGGTGAAGTCTCAGAAGGGCTATACTCCTTCACCATTGGTGGTCTCCATCCCTGAGGCTAGGCCTCTTGCTGAAGGCTCGATGTTGGCGCCGATCTGTGGTGGGGCTCAAGATTGCTCTGCTGGGTTTCCTCCCAGTTCTGACGGTCCTTCATCTGGGTTGCTGGATCGTAAACCGGCTTTCGGCTCTGATTCTTCCTCAGGCGGTCCTGTGAAGCCCCCCTCGGTGGTGTCTAAAGCCAACTTTCCGGATGATCTGTCTGGCCCGTGTACAGGGGCTTCCGAATCAAATGATTCAAAATTGTTGCAAAGTAACAACATTAGCTTACTGGCTGAATTAGCCAGGCACAAACAATCCAAGGATTGCAACACTAACGCCACAATAAGCAACAATTCAGGCAAAGCATTACCTCAAAACAGGAAGATCATTCAACAACCAAAGGGAACCACAGCAGATGCTCATTCCACAACCGAATTTCCCAAGTCCATAAGCACGGGCTCCCCCAACCCAATCAAGAATGAGAAAACAGCCGAGTAGTTAGAGCAACACCAAGGAACATTCGGGCCGCATCACTACCTTCAAGCCGAGACAACAGCCCACAGAAAATTGTTGCTAAGCAACAAGTTCAACATAATCGGCCGATGCAGAGGATTAAGCATCCGCAGAAATTCAGCAAGCAACATTGCAGAAGAAAGATTTCGAGACGTAAGATAAATCCCACGTCCCTCAATCACATTCTCGCCGCAGCAAAGGATCAATAAAGCCAGAGGAGGCATGTACCAATCATTGCAGCAAGCCACACATTAGATGAAATTGCAGCAAGGTAACGACATCAACACACTGGCTGAATTAGCCGCATTTAACAGCTTCTATGGACTGCAACACCTGTGGCACTCTCAACAAGAAGGAAGAAGGCAACCAAACGTAACCTCTCAGCCTACTCGTCCCACACCCAAGACGCCCCAATCCAAACACATGGGTCCCCAATCCCCAACACAAATGGGACACACAGCCGTGGACAGAGTAATTCCAGAGGACAAACGGCCCTTCAAATCCTTCGAAATGAGACAGCAACCCATTGAAAATAACTGATGTAGAGCAAAGAAAAGTAGCAAACGCCCGAAGCGAGACAATCAACCAATTAGATCTTCAGCCAAAACTTCAGTACCCCACCATTCAGCTCAAATCCAGAGCAGTACAGCATCCCCAAACCGACCACCAGGAGCGAAACTCAGGAGGAAAGACATCAGAGCGGCAGCGAAGACAATCGGGAGCGCCAAAACCTTCGATGAACTCAAAAGCCAACCAACCGGTGGCACCAGCCAGCCAGAGACGCAATGCCCTAAGGCAAAATAGCGAAGAGAATAGGGTCTCACGACGGGAGAAAAAGAAGAGGAGGACAGACTCGAGACGGCCAGGCTAGGCGCCAGGAGACCGGCCGAGGCCGGCACCGGCGCCGCCCGGCCAAGTGAGAGGCGTCGCTGAAGGCGCGACCAAAATCGAGTTCAAATTTGGAGGAGTTTCGAGTTACAACATGTCGCGGGGAATGAATCGGGGTTCTTTTTCTTTCGGTTTTCCTCATGTGAAATGTTGGACAAAGGTTTAAACAGTGGCCTGTGGTCAATCGCAGGACACTCTATCTTCCTTAAGAAATGGGAACCGGGCATGGTGTTATCCCGTGAGGAGCACAAATCTTTTCCTGTTTGGATCACCATGTCCGAGGTCCCAGTTGAATACTGGACCCCCCTGGGTTTATGCTGGATTGCGAGTGCGGTTGGAAAACCCCTTTGTTTTGACCCAATTATGGAAAAATTTGAGAGGTTAGGCTTCGCTAGAATTTGTGTCTAAATGGGGGCCGAAGCTCCCCGGCCGGTATTGTGAAGATTCACACAAATGGCTGCGCCGACCAATTGACCGATCTTCTAAGAGAAATTAAGATTGAGTACAATCTTAAGACGGCGCGAAATGTTGCTCCCAAAAAGAAAGGGAGTATGGGCCCTCTAACCAAATCCTCCTGGGTCCCGAAGAAGATTGGTGTTCCTAGAAATACCAGTACAACTACCTCTCCTAAGGGGTCTCCACGCACGATAGATGTATTACCCCTAGGTAAGTCCGCTCAAAGGATTTGGTTTTCAGAAAATCCACTTACCAAAAAAAAAAAAAAAGTTTTCAGAAAATCCTTCCAGCATTCTTCAGGAGTCTCTCTCTGAAGACCCTACTGAGTCCGAGAGTCACGTCACGCCGAAGCACCCGAATGAGCATTCTTTGGCTCCTCTTCTCTGTGACCCTATCTCATCCCTCCCTCCTAAATTTCAAAATGCCCCTCTCACAATGGAGTCAGATGAGGGGCGGTCCTCTGTTGGTTTTAAGCTCCAGCTCAAGTCCCTCCCGGCCCCCGAGATTGAGAGTACAAGTATTGGAACTGACTGTTCCAACGACGAGGCCCCGGTCCGTGACTATCCTATTTTCCTCCGGAGATGACCTTAGGATCAGAAAAATGCCCTGGTAAGCCCTCCCTTTCTCGCAAAATGGCTCTATGAGTCCAGAACTGCTTCGACATGTCCGACACCAATGGTCAGAACTTGTGTCTAAGAGCAGGAGCCGTAAAGCCGCTAAGAAGATAAAACGCACGGGGTCTGTGGAGCGCAACCCCCTATGCCGGTCTCTAATGTCTAACATTGCTTGCTGGAATGTGAGGGGACTCAATGGGATTGTGAAGGCCCATGAAGTTCGCAACCTCATTCGGTCCCACTCTTGCTCCATTATTGGCCTTGTTGAGACTAAGGTTTTTTTTTTGGTAAGTATTGTTGAGACTAAGGTTGCTGAGAAAAACGCAGCCTCCATTTCGGGTAGAATTAATCCCCATTGGCTCTGGGCCATGAACTATTCCATTTCCTCTGTTGGGAGGATTTGGGTTGGATGGGACCCTGTGAAGGTGGCAGTTAATATTTTCTCTAAGGAGGATCAGGTTATCCATACCGACGTGATCTTGCTTGATGTTAATTCTCATTGCCTTCTTTCCTTTGTATATGGTGCAAACTTAGACGGCTCACGAAAACTCCTTTGGAATAGCCTAAGGAGGCATTCGGGTCTCACGGGGAGTATCCCTTGGGCTGTCCTGGGCGACTTTAATGCTATTCGTTCGGTGACCGAGGCCCTTGGTGGCTCCTGGCACCATAAGTGTTCCATCGATATTAATGACTGCCTTAGGGATTGTGACCTTGAGAGAGAAGCTCTGCCTTCTCTCTTCCCTGTTTTTCAAACTCGCAGCCTTTTGCCCTGTCCCGCCTTCCTTTCTCCACTCCGGTGCCCATGGCGCCGGCCCGACGTCCGTGCTCTGGCTCTCCTCAAATAGCCTCTCCTTCGACCATCTTTCCGCCTTCTTGTGACACCCCCTCCTCTCCTTCTTCTCTCTCCTCCCCTCCCCCTCCTCTTCTCCCTTCTTCTCCTTCTTAGGTCTTCCCCCCTTTACCCTTGGCCACTAGGGTTTCTATTGCTTTCCGTAGCGGGCGCGGGTCCGGGATGGGCGCTTCTCTCCCGCCTTTGCCCCAACGTTTTCGGGGCGAGACTCTGGGTGGAGTCTCGTGTTAAATCGTTATCTAAATCGCCTCCCATCTCTCCTTCACTGGTTGGAATCGCGATTCAAGCCGACCACCCTTCCCGGTGCTCGGGCGAGTGGAATGGTGGTGGCCCCGGGGCTCCTCCCGCTCTCTCGAGACGTTGTGCACCCGCTACCGATGCATCCTCCGCGCCTCTCGGGTTCTTCCGTGCGCCTTCGTGGGCGTCCATCATCAATAAATCTTTATCGGGTCTAGGTAGACCCCTCAAATTCTTCCCCTTCCTATTCGGGCTCTCAGATTGAGTTTCCCCCCGCCGAGGTTATTCACAGGTGATACCACTTGGAAAGACTCTTGTGGGGTATTTCTATGAAGCACCATTAAACTTTCATGTTGTAAATCATATCGCTAGGAAGATCTGGGCGAAGTTTGGGCTTGCCCATGTTGCTGAACTGGACAATGGTTTTTTCCTGTTTAGATTTGATAGCGAAGCCTTGATGCAGGATTGCCTTAATCATGGTCAGGGTGTTGTTTTAATGTGGAGATTTTGTTTGTTGCAGCTGTTTTGAGGAGAGAGAAACTCTCTCTTCTCTCCTCGATTTCAAATTTCAAATTCATTCCGGCGCTCCTCCCGTCTTCGGCGGCGCTGTTGCCGGCCATGGCCGGGCCTCCGGGGGTTTCCTCTGGACCGCCCTCTGGCCTCTCCTCCCTTGGCATTCCTTCTCCATCGAGCTCTACTCTGCAACAGAAGGGGCAGATTGACGCAATCGACTTTCCGAAGCTAAGGCGTTCGAAGGTCTCCCTATGGTCCTTGGACTTTTGCGGGGCGCCCTTTCTTCCTGAAGAAATGGTTCCCTTAAATGGCTCTGTCTAAAGGTGACCATAAATCTTTCCCCATTTGGATCCACCTGAAAGGTGTGCGGTCCAGCCTCGACCCCCTAGGCCTTAGCCGGGATTGCCGCTATAAGGAAGCCCTTCTGTTGATCTCTACCGCCAAAGGTGACCGCTAAGGGAAGCCCGTATTTGTGTGGAAATTACAGCCACTTCCTCCGCCCGATTGTATGAGGGTCCACCTTGGTGAGTGGCATGGTGCTTCGCTAAGTGTAGAAGTTTCGTAGGTTACCCATGGAAACTGGGTAAGGGTGTTCTCCTCTAGTCCTAGGAAATCGGCCCCAAGCCCAAATCATCGGGACGAACTCGCGCTCTGCCGAAGGAATTGGCCTCGGTGGTTAAACACACGGGAAGTGTGCCTTCCCACCTGTGTTCGATCCTCGCGGAAGCACCAAAGTGGACATGGTGCCTCCCAAAATCCCCAAGGGGTTTCTGGTTGCGGGGGGCCGCGAGTGCGGTCGGGCCATCACTATAAAAGCTTACCCTTAACATGGCCTCCGATTGGGTTTGGGAGCCCGTGTGCTTCTTGTTTGGGACATTTTTTTTGAGGGCTGAGCAGCTTCTGGATGAGGCACATTTTGATGACTAATTTTCCTTTTTGTCGAGATGGTGCCCCCGTATGTTCGCTGCTTAATTGTGGTGAGTTTGTGTTGATGTTGTCTGGCTATCAATGCCAGTTTGTTGCTGGTATGCTCTGTGCTTATGTTGGGATAAGCATTGGTCCATGCTATTGCATTTGGCGGCTCTATAACCCGGTTGGTGTGCTGATTTGCATATCTTTGCTACTGTGCTGCTGAATGGGAGCTGATATTGCTGCTGGGTTGTATGAAGGCTTGGTGAAGCCAGAGCTGTTTTTTTGGGAAATCTGGTTTTTGTCCGTTACCTGCTGCTCAATAGGGCACGATGCTGATCTAGGTGCACCAAGTATGCCCAGCTTTGTCGGGATGGTGCGCTTTTGCTGTGAAGAGCAGCTTATGATGTAGGAGGTGTTGAGATTGCCCACTTGGTTCTTGATGAGCCGATGTCCTTGGAGTGCAAGCATGAGTTGTCGACTGCCTCTCTCCTGATGCTGGTACCGGCTAAAAATGCTGATGTGTTGCTACTGCTGGTTTATTGCTGCTGATGTTGTGATGATATACACGTGGACTAATGCCCTGCTGTATGGAATTTCTTTTTTTTTTTGGTAAGTAAATCTGTATGGAATTTCTACGCATTATGATGGTCATATTTTGTTTTCTGGTCGACGTTGTCCTCCCTGAGGCTTTTAGGAATACTTTGATGTACTGTCCGCTCGGGGTATGCCCTAGCATTTCGGCAGTTTCTTTCAATTTCTACTGTCTCTGTAGAATATTAGCCTCCTAGAGGTTGTCTTTTTTGATGTAAGAATTGCTCGGGGAATGCCCTAGCATTTTATGCATTATCTCCAAGTCAAAATACTTGGTTTTAATGCATAGATTATGTAATTTTTTCTCCCATGAATCCAAAAAAAAAAAAGGAACTCTGCGTTCTGGTCATACGACCAAGAACCATCTTGGTGGAACTCTTGTGGAGAAAGCTGGAGTGACTGCCTCCACAAGCCCTTCTGCTGATCTAGTGTCTTCTACTAACTCTTTTGCTGTATTGCAAACTCTAAATGACGCCTCCCATCCGGAGTGCCATGATGCTTCTCCGGAACTTGCGGATGCCCGACTTACTGGGCCTGATCCTTCTCCCAGTCCGAACTTGGAAGCTGATGCGTCAGCGCTCCCAACACCCTCCACGGAGGTCCAAGTGCCTCCATCTATAACCAACCAGGAGATTAGATACAATGGACACTTTGGCAGCAGTGATGTCCATGAATTTCCCCCTCCATCAAATCCTATACTGATGTTGATGCCCAGATATTGGACTCTCTTGTACGCCCTGTCTCGCCAGTTGTTTCAACAGCAGGTCGACACTAAGGCGCTGAAAGGTTCAGCCCCCTTGCCTCCTGGTGAGAAGACCGGAGCTATATTCCAACCTAAATCAATTCTAAAAAATCCAAAGGGGCCTAAAAGAAGACAATCCCTTCCATCCAAACCCCATGGTTAAGGTCGCTGCTTGGAATATCCGTGGACTTAATGGGGCAATCAAAGCCATGAAGTCAAGAATGTCTTTCGGTCTTCCCGTTGCTCTATTTTTGGCCTTGTGGAGACTAGGATCAAAGAAAATAAGGCATCTCATATCTCCAATATGTTGATGCCTTCTTAGAAGTGGGAGATGAATTATTCGGAATGCCCTTCTGGTAGAATTTGGATTGGGTGGGATGATTCCTATGTGGAACTTGGCATCATGTCCAAATCTGACCAATTCATGCATTGCAGAGTTGTATCTAGGAGCAATAATTCATCTTTTCTCATCACATTTATTTATGCCTCTAACTCTGAAATTCTTAGGAGGAATCTATGGGATGACCTTCGATCTATCCACAGTCTTGCTTCTGGAGATCCTTGGGTTGTTATGGGTGATTTTAACGCTATTAGAACGCCTGCTGAAAATCTTGGGGGTTGCTGACATGGTAACAGTGCTAGGGACCTTGATTCATGCCTCAAGGACTGTGATCTCCATGATCTGAGTTATGATGGTTCCTTTTTCACCTGGAATGATGGTAGGGACCCAGGATCCCGCATCTTCCGTAAACTTGACAGAGTGGTGGTTAATGGTCCCTGGCTGGCGGAGCTCCACTACAAAGCCTCTTTTCCCCCCCTCGCCTCTCAGACCACTCTCCCTGTTTTTTATCCCCCACTTCTACGAGGCCCTTCAAAGCTGGGTGCTTCCGGTTTAACAACTTCCTCACCTGTCATCCTGGGTTCATTCCCGCTATTCGAAATTGCTGGAACATTCCGATTCAGGGTGTCCCCATGTTTCGGTGGTGTCTAACCGAGGCATGTCAAGCCGAGACTTAAAGAGCTTAACCGTAGCATGGGGAATGTAGCCGAGGCAATCGCCGCTCGAGAGAGGCCCTTGAGGATTTTCAAAGGAATGCCCGTTTGTTGTTCCTCCTCCTGGGCTTTTGAGGAGGAACGCCTTTATCCGAGTATCGACATTGCAATCGAAATGAACTCGACTATTTTCATCAAAAAGCGAAAATTCGTTGGCTTAGGGATGGCGATCAGTGTACAAAATACTTCTTCCATTCAATTGCGGGCAACCGTAACACGAATCGTATTCTCGCCCTAACTAAAGATGATGGAACTGTCTTGAGTAGCCTGGAGGAAGTCCAGCACCTCTTCATTGATCATTTTTCAAAACTCCTTGGTATGGGCAGAGTGGACGGGCCGTTCCCCAAAGAGCAACTCCGGCCTTTCATTATGCACTCCGTCCCCCGATGGCTCCGGCAGGAGATGTGGTAGGCCCGTCTCGATTGAGGAAGTTCAGCAGCCCTTTCTCCATCGAAGATAACAAAGCCCCTGGCTTGACGGTTTTTATTAAATTTTTCAAAGCTTCCCGGAATGTAATTGGGCCTTCCATCACCGGAAGCTGTCCAAGATTTTTTCACTATGGGAAAATGCTTAAGCAAATAAATGCGACCTTTTGTGACTTATTAAATCGCCGTCCAAGGTATCTGATTTCCGGCCCATTGCTTGCTGCAATGTGCTGTACAAGATCAGTTCCAAGGTTATTGTCACCCGCATTAAACCCTCACTTCCTCTCCTGGTTGCTAAGTGTCAAACTGTTTTTGTGCATGGCAGAAGTTTGGTGATAATATTTTACTTGCACAAGAACTTCTTCATAAACTTCTTCAGAAGTTTGGGATTTCATCTTGGCAGTCTTCGAGCTGATGAAGTTTCCCCCTATGGTGATCAATTGGATTAGCCAATGCATTTCCACCGCATCGTACTCCATTTGCCCCAATGGTGAGTCGGTGGGTTTTTTCCCGGGGCCAAAGGTCTTAGACAAGGGATCCCCTTTCGCCTATCTTTTGTTCTCGGATGGAAGTCTTGAATGGTATTCTGCTAAGATGTCGCAGACCAACCCGGATTTTCATTTCATTTGAAGTGCGCAAGTACTAAAACTGTGATGCTGGGGTTTGCGGACAACCTTCTCCTCTTTTCCAAAGCTGACTGCAAATCCATCCAAGCTTTGCATGGTTGTCTCAAAACATTCAGTGTGTTGTCTGGGCTTACCCCAAACCCTAATAAAAGCGCGATTTTTTGTTGTTCATCAAGTGAGACTGTTAAAAGGGATATTCTCGACATCCTTGGGTTTAGATTGGGCGCCCTTCCTGTTAAGTACCTTGGCGTCCCCCTCATTATCACTAGGCTATCTGCCTCTGAGTGCAAACCGCTCCTTGATAGAGTCCAGCTTCGGATTTCCTTCTTTTTTTTTTGTTGGTAAGTAAGTATTTTGGATTAACGGGAGAAAAATTACAAAAGTTATGTTTTATCTCTAAGTGTTTTGACTTGGAAATAAAAACATAAAATGCTAGGGCATACCCCGAGCAACCGGTACATCATATAATACCAGATTAGCCTCTAAGAGACCAACGTTCAACCGAAGAACAAAAGAAAATACAATGAAGTTACAAAAACATCATCACACAACAACAGAGCCGCACTCAAGAACGACTTATTGAGGCGTGTTGCAGCACACTGGCAATAGCCCAAAGATTCTGAACGTGCCCAGCTGCACCACGATCAGCATCGTGCCCAGGCTGAGCATCGTAACGACAAATACCCAAAAAACAGCGCTGGCTCCACCAAGCCTTCACACAACCCAGGAGCAGCAAAAGGTATGCATATCAGCACATCAACCGGGTTATAGAGTCGCCAATTGCATTAGCAAAAAAAAGGACCAGTGCTTATCTCAACAGACAGACAATGCAGCAAAATGACTGATAAAACCAGCAAAACAGCACCAACCCAGGCCACCACTGTCATCATAACCTGGCAACCCAATTGCAATCTTGGGTGAGGATGGCAGAATCCCAGCATCGAAGAAAGCCAGCACCAGAAGGCCAAAGATTACAACACTTTTTTGGTAAGTAGCAGCATTACAACACGGTCCAAGCAAATCCTCAAACCATACAGATACTGGATCAGGTCCCCAAAACCGCAAATCAGAGGCACGAGAGTGTCATGCATTGATAAGGCCTTCAGGTACAAGAGGGATCCAAAGACAAGAACCAAACAAAGATCAGATCAGCCCAATCCAAGAATCAGCAGTAACAAAAGAAAACCACCCAACCACACGGCAGTTGCAGACCGCTAACATGGATCGAGAAAGCTAAATCTTTCAGCTCACAAGTGCAAGGAATTCCTCGCATACAGCATCAAGATGCAGGAGGCCTCCCCACCGTGGCAGATCGATTGCACCCAATAACAGCACGGCCTGGGCATTAATAGCTGCAACAAAGAAGACAGCCTCACCACAATTAAGTAGCGACCATACAGGGCACCAACTCAATCAAAAAGGAAGATTAGTCACCACACGGAACCACATCCAGCTGCTCAGCTGGACATCAAGCACAAACCCAAAAAAACAGAAACAATTAGCAGCCCACAAAACTCTCCACAGGACAATTCCATTTACAGCCACAGCTCCCCGCTCACATAAGCCAAATAGCAGCAACCCACCATCAAGCACAAAACCCAAAAGACCAGAACCGCACCTACCGCAAAGATTTATCAGAATGAGGTCGCCGAGCCTTCTTGGGGTAGATTTACGCCGCTGTCGCGATCACAGCCCACTGCTCCTCCCATTTATAGCCTCCGAGCAAATTGTTCATCCATAAAACGTTGGCGATCGTCATAAACATCCTCATCACCAAAGCAAAGATTCGCAAAGGACTTAGTGGCCAACACTACAGCCGTAATCCATGGTAATGAGCTACCAAAGGATCGGAAATCACATCCGAGCAACTTGAGTCGGGGACCGCAATGGCAAAGGTCGATGAACATGTTCAACAGATCCTGCCAACCATC
>BSYO01000040.1:9745374-9763125 GCA_033239525.1 Nepenthes gracilis | reverse complement strand
TTTTCAAAAACAGGCCAGTGAATTATAACGATGACTAACCGTAAGAAAGGTGCTGTTGGATCATGAAATCAGCAGACAAATTCCTTCAATTTGTCAATCCCAAATTGATGAATTCGATTAACACCGGTAAACCCATTCAACTTGATGCCTTCATGGCTAAGATGGACCGATTGCATTATGCTTGGGTTTGCGTTGAAGTCAAGCATGATGCGGTTCTCCCCTCAAAAATATTCTTAAGTGTTCTGCAATTGAGGAGGAGTCTGTTGTTGAAGTTGGGGTTGAATTACCTGGTAAACAATCGAGGAGAGGACATAACTCTACCCGGAGTCACTCTCAGTCGGTATCTCACCCTATGGGTAGGAACTTGGAGTCCAAAGGGACTCCTGTCCCTCCTCCCACGGATAAGCTGATTGAAGTTCAGCAAAATGGACCAGGAAATTGTCACGACCCGGGACTACAATGTTCGCAGGTCGCAAATAAAATCAATAATAATATTTCTATCAACCATAATAACCCAACCCGGGTGTGACAATCATACACACATGCGGGACCAATATAAATAAAACCGCACAAAGATCTCGCCGGATATGAATCAGGACAAATAATACATGACCCTTATCCATAATTGCAAGGAGGTATCAATTTTACAACAACTCATCACGTAATGCAATAACTCCAATATTTTGCATCTGATGATCAAGGCCACCATCCGGCCATAAATAATAATCATAACATATCCCTCGAGACCATAAATATACCAAATATAGCATCTCTACATAAAAGGAATATCCGAGGCAGTCAATCGAGCTCCTGCAAGCGTATCCATGCCACTAGTCCTAAGGGATAAAACATGAAAACGTGAGCTTTAGAGCTGAAAGTATCAAGAATCGTATAAAAGCGGTACATAAATCGAAGCGGGGATATCGCATAGCAATCACGTAAAACAAAACATCGTATCGGTGAAATCCCGAAAATCGAGGAAATGTCTCATACTAAACCGTCGTCAGTAACAACTCGTCCCTCAGGACAAAATCATATAAATCGCGATCGGGGTAAAACCTCGTAGGCGATATCATATCGTATGATCCGAGTCACATACGCCATGGCCGTCACCACGTCACGTGGAGACACATACATCGTCGTTCGGATCTAAAACTCGTAATCGAGAATCAAGAGAAAACCGCTGGAACTAAAAACATAAATCAAAACATCGCCCGGTTTATCACGCATCGGCCACGTCACGAGACATTCCTATCGCCCGTCCACGGGCCCAAACCACACGTATCTCCAAATCATCGTACACCCAAATACGTGCGTAAATACAAAAGCACCTAAATCGGAGAACCAAAAGATCAATGATACCAACTTGAGGAAGGGTTACCCCTGTCCAGGTAACCACGGCTATATATCGGCACTGAATTAGGCCAGTAGCTCAAGGCCATCCATGTACTCTGTCTCCCATAGATTAGGAACTTGCTCACTATGTTTTACCACCGCGGCTTTGGGTGCAACCTCAAGATTTTGTTATATATTGCGTCCGAATATATTAGTTTTGGTCAATTCCTTACGATGGTTCTCAATTAAATACACGGTGAGGCAATACCTCATCTTCCTTACGTAATTTTAAGTATTAATACCTCATCTTCCTTACTATTTAAGTAGAAGCACACTCATCTTCCTTACGAATGGAGAAGAGCGATGCCTCGGATCACGTAGTGATCCCACCCCGGCGACATGCATGGTTAGTGCAAGGCACGGTTCATAGTTCCATAATATACGGATACACAAATGTACATATATATCGTCTGAGGTGTCCAAAATTCTCCCAAATCATAAAACACCAAGACAAAACCACCGCACAATCGGATAAAATATACACGCATGCTTATCTGATTGATAAATTGAGGCATTTAAAAATACACGCACATTAGTAAAATCTCCACAAATAGTCAAAATACATCAAATTAAATCGGACGGGGAGAATAGATTGAGGATACTTACTTTAACATCATACTGCGGATCCGAAGAAAGGATGTCAAAACCCAATCAGGCCTTTTCTCTCCTCGCCTTCCGCGTCCTCTCTCTCTCCTCCGCGCACGTTCTCTGCCGGCCAAGTTGCAATGGCTCGCTGCCCCCCGCTCGTCCCAGCCACCACGGCCTCTCAGGCGCCACCAACCTGGCCTTGAATTCTGTACACCTGGCCATTGCTCTTCCAGCAAAGCCGATGCCGACTCACCCGACACGATTTCCTCACCCATCGGCCGCATTGCCTCAATCCACAACCACCGCAACAATCGCGGCCACACCCCGACTCACCATCGGCCGCCGTTCACTGCATGGGACCTTTGCCGTAATCCGCCCCGTCGCCGTCTTCCTCTTCTCCCTTCTCCTCTGCCCGGCTTCGCCGCCGATCTCTCTCTCTCGCAACCTGTCCGCCGGCCCGTCACCACCACGGCCACGCGGCCACCACCGGCACTGTGCCATCTCGCGCATGCCGCCGCCGGCCGCCTCCCTCCTCCTCTCTTCTTCCTCTCTCTGCTGCGAAAACCCAAAACCCTAACTCCCTCTCCCTTCACTTTTCTCTCTCCCCGATCATCCTTATGTCTCCTTTTCTTTTCCCATTTTCCTTTTTATTTTCTTTTACTTTATATATATATATATTTATTATTATTATTATTATTATTACTATATATATATATATAACTTTTCTTTATTTTAAATTCCAACTCGGCCTCCAAACAACATTACGGGCACACTCTGGGCCCCACTCCGCACCTCCGATCATTCCAGAAAATTTCGTAATATTTTAATTTATTTTCACCACATCCGAAATACCCAAAAATCACAATTAATATTAAAATAATCCAATTGGGATCTGAAATATCACAGAAATGCTTCTAAATTGGGCCAATCTGATGCAGTTATGCGTTTCGAGGTTCCTGGTGAGACGGTGCCCTGTTTGGACCAGCCTGAGCTGGGCTCTGTTACAGATGGGGTTTGTGTTGAGGCCCCTGTATGTAGAGTGGTCCTGGATTCTGATCTTAAGCCACTGAATAAGGCTCCGAATGTGAGTGTGTGCGGTCTACTTCTGAGTTCCAGTCAGTTGAGGCTCCCAGTAGTGCTTCACACAGTTAGAAGATGGCTCCTTGCAGTGGATGTTCCCATCCAGCTGTGAACTGCAGCTCCAAGCTGGCCCCAGTGGCTGCTGAGGTGGTTCAAGTGGTTGCTGGCCCCAAGATGGCTCCTTGCCCTATAGGCAATGACAGAGTTGGAAAGGAAAATGCTCCTCTGGTCAATATGCCTCAGATCAACCTCTGTCCACAGGGTGGTTTGGGCGAGGATGGGAAGTCTCCAGTCCCACTTGTCGTCCAAGATCCAGCTTCATCTGTGCTGACAAAGAACCATCAATTGGATGATAGGCATCCTGCGGATGCAGAGTCTATCGAATCTCTTGCTACGAGATTCTTCTCCAGCCCACATGCAGCCCCAGTTGATCAGCATGGAAAAGCTCCTGGCAGTGCTCAGCTTGCCCTCATCTTCCACCAATAAAGGCAGCCGTCTTCGTTTGCTGAGGTTTTGAGACGTGGCCTTGTTGCTGCTGAGAGGGACTTAGATCTTTGCCCGACCCAATATCCATAAGGCCGATAACTGACGGGACCGAATGGAAGCTCTTGGAACCAAAGGTCTTCTAATATGATGAGCCGCTTTTTTCGGGCCAGGTCTTTGCATACCATGAGCTGGACGTCTCTTTCCGGCTAGCCAATAGAAGCTGAGTTTCAAGAAGATCGGGCATTGATTTTCCCACTGACCCTCGTGATGCCGGTTTGTCCATCGTGATTTGCCTCTGCTAGAAGTTGATCTTAATCTAACACCCAACTCTACTGCCGTCTCTCAAGTAAGTATTCCCTCGGATGCTTGAGCATTCAAGGGGAATTAAACACTATTAGCTTTGGGGCTCCTTAGCTGATGTTCGAGAGGACCGGACACAGGACGCTTCCAGGGTGAAATATCATAGCGCTAAAGATGTGCTTGCCATGCAATATGGACCCTGGAAGTGAGCTAAGTCCCGAAGGAAGAGATAATTTGCGTCCAAAAACTCTAAGGGATCCTCCGGCACATAGGCTTTAAGCCGGTTGGGCTTGAGGGTCTGGGGTTGGGCAGGAGTAGAAGTCTATCTCAGCTTGCCTTTTATGCCACTGATTTTTGTCGCAGTTGTTTGCCTATGATGGGTTTTCTGCCTGAATTGTAAGGCTGAGTGCAGACCTTGTTATTTGTGATGTTGGATAATATCGTGTAGATGCTTTTGACCGAGGTTCTCTATGGCCGAGGTGGTGTTTTTGTCTAAGTTTTGACTTTGCTGATTGGAATTTTTGGCAAGATACATACTACTGAGTCGGTACACAGGGTGAGATTTTTAGATGAGGCCATTTGTGCTGATCAATTCGAAATGCTGCTGAAGCAATTTGAAAGTTTTGCTGTCAATATCTGTAGTGTGCTACTGAAGCAGGTTTAGCTCCTGTTTGATGTCCTTGGTTATCAGGCTTTCAAGCTTGATCTCTTGGCTGGGTTCTGGGAGATTAAAGGGGAATAGTCTTCTTGTGCTTGGATGGTGATCAGCCGGTTTGATGTCCGACTTTAGTGGCATTTCTGCCTGTTTCTTGCTGTTCTTCTTTGTTTGAGCAACTAAGTACTGCGAAGCTTTATGCTGATGATGCAGCAGTCCAAAGGTTGTAGCTGCTCTTGCTGATATGCTGCTGATACTGGTAGCAGGAAGCAGCTGCTTAGTGAAGTGGAATGTTGCAATTACTCTCTTTGCTGTGTCGTGAAGTATGGTGTGGAGCCATGCTGTTCAATACCTCCAGCTGGAAAGTGCCGAGGTGGTATGTTTTGGTCTGCTACTTCAAAATGGACCGGGAGGTTGCATACTGTCTGTGGTATGCCTTGGTTGAGATACCTTTTCTCGGCATTGTACGCCCGGGAGGGGTTGTTTTTGACTGAGGTAGTTGTGGCCGTAGTGCCTCGGTAGTTTTGGCTGTATGTTTATTTTTTTTTTCATCACCCGGGTCATGGTTTGAGATTATGACATGCTCATGTGGTTTGGGGTACACCCCATTGTCTTTGTTCTAATTCCAAGTAGGAAAAACACTTGGGGTTAGCTCAAAGTTTTGTATCTTTTGTTTAAATTTAATGCATTTTACTTACTTACCAAAAAAAAAAAGACAGTGCCGTACATTATTAAAGGTACATGCGAAAGGAACGCTATCCTAATAGGTTTCACAACATATTCATATGCATACCTAGGTTTTCTGAATGAATTTTCAAAGGTTTTCTTGAAGCCTTCATCTGCAGCTCCAATCCCAGTTGCTACAAGAGCGGCTCACACGGCTATAATCAAAGCTAATTTGATAATAACATAAGACACTACAAGTGTTTTAAGAGTTGCACCTATCAAGAGTATTCTACCGTGACAATCGACGAGCCCTTAAGGGACCTTTATCATCGTTCTGCTAAATGTTGATAATGTTTGATTAGTATTGATAGCCAGACAGACTAAAAATAATTGTGCAATGACATAAAACGTTATATATAACATAATAAGTACTCACAAGCAAGCATTAGTGCAATGGTCTCCTTCATTTCGTTTCATCTTTCCAGCTGTTTGATCTCCTCCTCTCAGATGCCATCATATCCTAAGATCATTTCTCCTACGTGAAATGTCAGTCAAATTTAAAGAAGATTCAATTAGAACACTCTTTTTTTCAAAAAAAATTAGAACCGTTGTCTAAATCCCTAACACACAGCCAAACCATGCTGACCTAGACCAAAACTATACCATAATCCCTGACACATAAGACCTAAGCCAATAAGAGTAATAGTGCAGTACAGTTAAAAATAACATCTATAAAAGTTTAAAAGTTATCGGAGTCAAGAAAAATATACCTTGCTGGTTTCACAAATGTAAAAACAAAATCACATACCATTTTGCTGAGCCCATGACATCACCTGTTAATTTTTTATCATCATCATATAACAGTAAATTTTTGGTAGACGTGCCTACTTTCAAAATGATTTGGCATATGTACCTACATTTCAGAAGAACTCAAGCATCTCCCTGGAGTACTTCGTTGCCAAATCCATGTAAGTAATATAGGCGTATGCTGGTCTCTACTAATAATTATTTTTGTATTAAGGGTACAATTTCAACACGTTTTACACTAACGTCAAAACAAGTACCGAAAGTTACAATATAAAAGATGGTTTTACCTTAGTTTATGCGAGCATCATCCCCAAAGTCAGCTCCATCGTTTTGAGGAACCATAGCTGCACAACCTCGCTGTTGGGACAGTAACGGCCGTGCTATTCACAAACAATAAGTTTTGTGGCAAGAAGTTAGATAAAATACCTCGCACACAATCATACCTTTTCACCTCTCCGCATTTTCTTTCATGTTTTCCACCTTCAATTAAGGTATAAATGCTTGCTTCTTTTCCTCTCCATCCATGGCCTCAAATTTACATATAGATTCCAAATGTTAAAATTGTTATCTCGATGACTGATCATGTGACGTTATTAAAAGTACATGCGAAAGGAACGCTATCCTAATATGTTTTACAACATATTCATTCGCAAACCTAGATTTTCTAAATGAATTTTCAAAGGTTTTCTTGAAGCCTTCTACTGCAGATCCAATCCCAGTGTGCTGCAAGGGCAGCTCACATGGCTATAGTCAAAGCGAATTTAATAATAACACGAGACACTACAAGGGTATTAAGAGTTGCACCTATCAAGAGTGTTGTCAAGGACGATCCCCGGGCCCTTAAGGGGACCTTCATCATCGCTCTACTAAATGTTGATAATGCTAGATCAACATTTATAGCTTGCACGGACTAAAAATAATTGTGCAACGACATAAAACGTAACATATAACATAATAAGTACTCATAAGTAAGTATTAACGCAATGGTCTCCTCAATTTCGTTTCATCTTTCCAGCTGCCTGACCTCCACCTCTCAAATGCCTTTATATCCTAAGATCATTTCTCCTGCGTAAAATGTCAGTCAAATTTGAAAAAGATTCGATTAGAACACTCTATTTTCTGAGAAAAAAATAGAACCGTTTTCCAAATCTTTAACACAAAGCCTAACTGCGGTGACCTTGACCAAAACCTATACCATGACCCTTAACAAATGAGACCTAAGCCACTAAGAGTAATAGTGCAATACAGTTAAAAATATCGTCTATAACAGGTTAGAAGTTATCGAAGACAGAAAAAATATACCTTTGCAGTTTCGCAAATGTAAAAGCAAAATCACATACCTTTATCTGAGCCCATGACATCACCTGTTAATTTTTTATTATCATCATATAACAGTAATTTTTCGGTAGACGTGCCTACTTTCAAAATGATTTGGCATACACACCTACATTTTAAAAGAACTCGAGCATTCCGTAAAGTCCTCCGTTGTCAAATCCATGGAAGTAATGTAGGGTATGCTGGTCTTTCCAAATAATTATTTTTAAATTAAGGGCACAATTTCGTCACGTTTTATACTAACTTCAAAACAAGCACCGAAAGTTACAATATAAAAGATGGTTCACCTTCCGTTTATGCGAGCATCTTTCCCCAGAAAGCTACTACATTGTTTTTGAGAAACCGCAGCTTGCATGACCTGCAGCCGGACAAGTAACGACGTGTTATTCACAAACGGCTAAGTTTTGCGGCAAGAAGTTAGGTAAAATACTCGCACATAATCTTACCTTCTCACCTCTCTAGCATTTTCTTCGTGTTTTTCAACTTTAATTAAGGAATCGTCTGCATGCTTTTCCTTCATCCACGACCTTCTTAATTTACATACAAATTCCAAATTTTAAAATTGTTATCTCGTCAGTGTCGTACGTTATTAAAAGTACGTGCGAAAGGAACGCTAGCATAATATGCTTCTTGACATATTACTACGCATACCAAGGTTTTTTGAATTAATATTCAAAGGTCTTTTTAAACCTTCTCCAACAGATCCAGTCCCTTACAAGAGCAGCTCACACGGCAATAGTCAAAGCTAATTTGATAATAACACAAGACACTACAAGTGTATTAAGAGTTGCACCTATCAAAAGTGTTGTACCGTGATGATCTATGGGCCCTTAAGGGACCTTCATCATCATTCTACTAAATGTTGATCATCCTACATAAGCATTTATAGCCAGACAGACTAAAAACAATTGCGCAATGACACAAAGCGTAACATATAACATAATAAGTTTCACAAGCAAGCATTAGCTCATTGGTCTCCTTGATTTTGTTTCATCTTTCCAGCTTCCTGACCTCCTCCTCCCAAATTCCTTCATATCATAAGATCATTTCTCCTGCGTGAAATGTCAGTCAAATTTGAAGAAGTTTAATTCGAACACTCTATTTTTTGAGAAAGAATTAGAACCGTTGTCAAAATCCCTAACCCAAAACCTAACCGCGGTGACCTAGACCAAAAACTACACCATAATCCCAGACACATGAAACCTAACCCACTAAAAATAATAGTACAGTACAGATAAAAATAACGGCTATAAAAGTTTAGAAGTTATCGGAGCCAAGAAAAATGTACCTTGCCGATTTCACAAATGTAAAAGCAAAATCACATACCTTTTTGCTGAGCCCATGACATCACCTATTAATTTTTGATCATCATCATATAACAGTAAATTTCTGGTAGACGTACCAACTTTCAAACTGATTTGTCATACGTATCTGCATTTTAAAAGAACTCGAACATCTCCCTGAAGTCCTCCATTGCCAAATCCATGTAAGTAATGTAGCGTAATCTGCTGCCTCTCTCTACTAATAATTATTTGAATTAAGACACAGCAACACGTTTTACACTAACGCCAAAACAAGTACCGAAAGTTCTGATATAAAATGTTTTACCTTCCGTTTATGCGAGCATCATCCCCAAAAAAGTCGCTCCATCGCTTTTCAGGAACCGAAAGCTTGCACGACCGCAGCAATGGGACAAGTAACGATGTGTTATTCACAAACGATAAGTTTTGTGGCAAGAAGTTAGGTAAAATACTCGCACACAATCATACCTCTTCACCTCTCTAGCATTTTCTTCCTTGTTTTCCAGCTTCAATTAAGGTATCGACTGCATGCTTTTCCTTCATCCACGGCCCTCTAAATTTACATAAAGATTCCAAATTTTAAAATTGTTATATCGACAGTGCCGTATGTTATTAAAGGTACGTGTGAAAGGAACGCTATCCTAATATGTTTTGCGATATATTCGTACACATACCTAGGTTTTCTAAATGAATTTTTGAAGGTTTTCTTGAACCCTTATTCTGCAGATCCAATCCCAGTGTGCTGCAAGCGCAGCTCACATGGCTACAGTCAAAGCTAATTTGATAATAACACGAGACACTACACAGATATTAAGAGTTGCATCTATCAAGAGTGTTGTACCGTGATGATCTACAGGCCCTTAAGGGACCTTTATCATCGTTCTACTAAATGTTGATAATGCTAGATCAACATTTATAGCCAGACAGACTAAAAATAATTGCGCAACGATATAAAACGTAACATATAACAGAAGTACTCACAAGCAAGCATTAATGCAATGATCTCCTTAATTTCATTTCATCTTTCCAGCTGCCTGATCTCCTCCTCTCAGATGCCTTCATATCGTAAGATCATTTCTCCTGCGTGAAATGTCAATCAAATTTGAAAAAGATTCGATTAGAACACTCTATTTTTCTGAGAAAAAATTAGAACCATTTTCCAAATCCCTAACACAAAGCCTAATAGTGGTGACCTTTGACAAAAACTATACCATAATCCATAACAAATGAGACCTAAACCACTAAGAGGAATAGTGCAGTACAATTAAAAATAACGTCTATAAAAGTTTAGAAGTTATCGGAGACAAGAAAAATGTACCTTGGCAATTTTGCAAATGTAAAAGCAAAATCACATGCCTTTTTGCTGAGCCCATGACATCACCTGTTAATTTTTTATCATCATCATATAACAGTAAATTTTTGGTAGACGTGCCTATTTTCAAAATGATTTGGCATACGTACTGACATTTTAAAAGAACTCGAGCATTCCCTATAGTCCTCCATTGCCAAATCTATGTAAGTAATTAGGCGTATGTTGGTCTCTACTAATAATTATTTTTAAATTAAGGGCACGATTTCGTCATGTTTTACACTAATGTCAAAACAAGCACCGAAAGTTACAATATAAAAGATGGTTTACCATCCGTTTATGCAAGCATCATCTCCCAGAAAGCTGCTCCATTTTTGAGGAACCGCAGCTTGCATGACCTGCAGCCGGACAAGAAACGACATGTTATTCACAAACGACTAAGTTTTGTCACAAGAAGTTAGGTAAAATACTCGCGCACAATCATACCTTTTCACCTCTCCGGCATTTTCTTCCGTGTTTTCCAACTTTAATTAAGGTATCATCTGGATGCTTT
This sequence comes from Nepenthes gracilis, assembly GCA_033239525.1. Lineage (NCBI taxonomy): Eukaryota > Viridiplantae > Streptophyta > Magnoliopsida > Caryophyllales > Nepenthaceae > Nepenthes > Nepenthes gracilis. Next base: position 9,752,650 of record BSYO01000040.1, on the reverse strand, counting down.
TCCTTCTTCCACGGCCTTCTCAATTTACATATAGATTCCAAATTTTAAAATTCTTATCTCGACAGTGCCGTACGTTATTAAAAGTATGTGCGAAAGGAACGCTATCCTACTATGTTTCACGACATATTCATACGCATACCTAGATTTTCTAAATGAATTTTTGAAAGTTTTCTTGAAGCCTTCTACTACAAATCCAATCCCAGTGTGCTGCAAGGACGGCTCACATTGCTATTGTCAAAGCTAATTTGATAATAACACGAGACACTGCAAGGGTATTAAGAATTGCACCTATCAAGAGTGTTGCACTTTGGATTTCATCTACGGACCCTTAAGGGACCTTTATAATCGCTCTACTAAATGTTGATAACGCTTAGATCAACATTTTTTTTTAGTAAGTAATTGGTTTCATTGATAAAAAAGAATACAGTAAATCAACGCTCAAACTCCGAGGGGAAATCTCACAACGTACATGGATATAGACGCGAGAGGAAGCCCCAATCACCATGAATCGATCATGGCGATTTTTTCACAGAGAAGATCCTCAAAGACCGATCGGGCAAAGATGACAAAGAAAGAACTGCCTCTCGAAACGTCCACATCTGCAAACCGCCAAGGTACCCCAAATTAGCAGACCTATCAAATCCAGCCATAGACGTCACGAGTCCGAAACGTATGAAAAGTCATGAACTGACCAGCATGCAGCGAATCATCATGCGGGCAAAATATCAAGATATCACGGAAAGGCCACCAAGCAACTTTAAAGTACATCATCAGAGACACGGAAAGAGATATTTCCAAATTGGCTTTCATAGTAACCCCAGACCCACAAGGTCAAGTAATGTGACAGGACCAAAGATAATGACAAAGGCTTTTTTTTTTTTTTTAGAGACAAAACAGGGATGAAAAAATAAAAGACAAAAGCAAAGGAGGAAAGATACAAACAAGAGGTTTTTTTTTGGAACGCACAAAGGCTAAAGCAAAAAGATGAAAATGGTACCCTTTTTGGGGGGGGGGGGGGGGTAGGGATACAAATAAGGATTTTTCCCCTCAAGGAACGCTACAGAGGCAAAAAATAATAATAGAAAAGAAAATAAAAATAAAAATGGCGCACAATTATTTTTTCTGGTACACTACTACGGGCAGATTACGAACAAATTACAAAGATAAGCTCCAATGATCCAGCGTGGTTTTATCCACCCAGGTAGAGATGCCAAGATTGGCCTTGAGTTTACATCGGACAACCTAAAAAATATGAGTGAATTTGGTTTGTATGATGGGGGGAATCTTGGAAGATTCGACGGTTGCGCTCCTTTTCCTTGGGGGTGAAAAAGGAAATAAGCAGATTTAGGCTTAAAATTCCCATCAGGACTGGCCGTCCACCTGATATAGTTCTGATTTCTGGGATTAGGGGAGTAAGGGGGCATGTTGTCCATGATGCGAGATACATCCATATCATTTGGGTTAGGCTAAAGCCAATTATCATTCCGTATAATTGCCTTGACTTTGGAATCCAAGGGCAGCCTAGCGACCATCCTGGTACGGTCAGTGGTTCTATCCCCCAGAGGACCAAACGGATACCAATTATCAAGCCAAAAAAAAGTATCAGATCCATCCCCAGTAGAGTAACAGATATGAAAACGCATCATAGGACGGAGCTTTATTATTTTCTTCCAACCCCACGGCACGGAATCAGGAATTTTTAAAGTCCATATACACCGATCCTTAATTCACAGGCGCATGAATCCTTAGGAACCAAACTCGATTCGTTGTCTTTGGTAAGAAGGCGCCCAAAGTAGCCTACATATTTGAGCTTTATTATGAGCAAGAAGGTTTTTGATAACAGTGCCCACCTTCACTCTTCTGATAGCAAACATCTTCCCGCATAACTCAAGTGTGTTGGTCTTTCCATCAATAGAACCATGCCATAAAAACCTCCTAAGGAAACTTTCAATAATCTTGATTATCGGCGTTGCCAAGATGAAGATGGAAGTCCAAAGCAAGTGGTCGGACGAGGAGAATGGAGGAGATAAGTTAGACACGCCCTCCAAATGATAACAACCTGTTCCTCCACAATGCAACACGTTTGAGGATTTTATCAATGCTGGGGTGACAGGTTATGGGCGAAAGCCTAGTTATTATGAGCGGGACACCTAAATATCTCATAGGTAAAGTGCCAGTTTTAAAATCAAGGATACTAGTGATGCTAGATCAACATTTATAGCCAGACAGACTAAAAATAATTGCGCAATGACATAAAACGTAACATATAACATAATAAGTACTCACAAGCAAGCATTAGCGCAAAGATCTCCTTGATTTCGTTTTATCTTTCCAGCTATCTGACATCCTCCTCTCACATGCCTCCATATCGTAAGATCATTTCTCCTGCGTAAAATGTCAGTCAAATTTGAAGAAGATTCAATTAGAACACTCTTTTTAGAAAAAATTAGAACCGTTATCTAAATCCCTAACACAAAGCCTAACCGCGGTGACCTAGAACAAAAACTACACCATAATCCCTGACACAAGAGACCTAAGCCACTAAGAATAATAGTGCAGAACAGTTACAAATAACGTTTATAAAAGCTTAGAAGTTATCGGAGCCACGAAAAATATACCTTAGCAGTTTTGCAAATGTAAAAGCAAAATCACATACCGTTTTGCTCAGCTCATAACATCACCTGTTAATTTTTTAATATCATCATATAACAAGAATTTTCGGAAGTCGTGCCTACTTTCAAAATGATTTGGCATACGTACCTACATTTTAAAAGAACTGTACTGCACTAAGAATAATAGTGCAATACAGTTACAAATAACGTTTATAAAAGTTTAAAAGTTATTAGAGCCAAGAAAAATGTACTTGGTAGTTTCACAAATGTAAAAGCAAAATCACATACCTTTTTGCTCAGCTAATGACATCACCTATTAATTTTTTATCATCATCATATAACAGTAAATTTTTGAAAAATGTGCCTACTCTCAAAATGATTTGGCATACGTACCTACATTTTCAAAGAACTCGAGCATTCCCTAAAGTCCTCCGTTGCCAAATCCATGTAAGTAATGTAGGCATATGCTGGTCTCTGCTAATAATTATTTTTAAAACAAAGGCACAATTTCGTCATGTTTTACACTAATGTCAAAACAAGCACAGAAAGTTACAATATAAAAGATGGTTTACCTTCCGTTTATGCGAGCATCATCCCCTAGAAAGCTACGAAAGGAACAGATCATAATATGTTATCAAAGGTACGTGCGAAAGGAACGCTATCATAATATGTTTCTTGACATGTTACTATGCATACCTAGGTTTTTTGAATTAATTTTCAAAGGTTTTCTTGAAACCTTCTCCAATAGACCCATTCCCTGCGTGCTACAAGAGCAGCTCACATGGCTATAGTCAAAGCTAATTTGATAATAACACAAGACACTACAAGTGTATTAAGAGTTACACCTATCAAAAGTGTTGTACCGTGCGATCTAATGGGCCCTTAAGGGACCTTCATCATCATTCTACTAAATGATGATCATCCTAGATCAGCATTTATAGCCAGATAGACTAAAAATAATTACGCAATGACATAAAACGTAATAATAACATAATAAGTACTCACAAGCAAGTATTAGCACAATGGTCTCCTTGATTTCGTTTCATCTTTCCAGCTGCCTGACCTCCTTCTCTCAAATGCCTTCATATCCTAAGATCATTTCTTATGCGTAAAACATCAGTAAAATTTGAAGAAGATTCAATTAGAACACTCCATTTTTTGAGAAAAAATTAGAACCGTTGTCTAAATCCCTAACATAAATCAATGACCTAGACCAAAAACTACACCATAATCCCTGACACATGAGACCTAAGCCACTAAGAATAATAGTGCAGTACAGTTAAAAATAATATCTATAAAAGTTTAGAAGTTATCGAAGCCAAGAAAAATGTACCTTGGCAGTTTTGCAAATATAAAAGAAAAATCACATACCTTTTTGCTGAGCCCTTGACATCACCTGTTAATTTTTTATCATCATCATATAACAGTATCATCCTTCATCCACGGCCCTCTAAATTTACATATAGATTCCAAATTTTGAAATTGTTGTCTCGACAGTGCCGTACGTTATTAAAGGTACGTGTGAAAGGAACGCTATCCTAATATGTTTCACAACATATTCATACGCATACCTAGGTTTTCTGAATGAATTTTCAAAAATTTTCTTGAAGCCTTAACGTGCAGATCCAATCCCAGTGTGCTGCAAGAGCGGCTCACACAGCTATAGTCAAAGGTAATTTGATAAAAACACAAGACACTACAAGTGTATTAAGAGTTGCGCCTATCAAAAGTGTTGTACCGTGACGATCTACGGGCACTTAAGGGACCTTTATCATCGTTCTACTAAATGTTGATAATGCTAGATCAGTAATTTTAGCCAGACAGACTGAAAATAATTACGCAATAACATAAAACGTCACATATAACATAATAAGTACTCACAAGCAAGTATTAGTGCAATGGTCTCCTTAATTTCGTTTCATCTTTCGAGTTACCTGATCTCCTCCTCTCAGATGCCTTCATATCCTAATATCATTTCTCCTGCGTGAAATGTCAGTCAAATTTGAAGATGATTCAATTAGAACACTCTATTTTTTGAGAAAAAATTAGAACTGTTTTTCAAATCCCTAACATAAAGCCAAACCGCGATGACCTAGACCAAAAATTATACCATAATCCTTAACACAAGTCCTAAGCCACAAAGAGTAATATTGCAGTACAATTAAAAATAACGTTTATAAAAATTTAGAAATTATCGGAGCCAAGAAAATTATACTGGCGCGGTTTCGCAAATGTAAAAGCAAAATCACATACCTTTTTGCTGAGCCCATGACATCACCTATTAATTTTTTATCATCATCATATAACAGTAAATTTCAGTAGACGTGTGTACTTTCAAAAAAAATTTGGCATACATACCTACATTTTAAAAGAACTCGAGCATTCCCTGAAGTCCTCCGTTGCCAAATCCATGTAAGTAATGTAGGCGTATGTTGGTCTCTGCTAATAATTATTTTTAAATTAAGGGCACAATTTCGTCACGTTTTACACTAACGTCAAACCAAGCACCGAAAGTTACAATATAAAAGATGGTTTACCTTCCGTTTATGCGAGCATCATCCCCCAGAAAACTGCTCCATCGTTTTTGAGGAACCGCAACTTGCATGACATGCAGCCGGACAAGTAACGACGCATTATTCAGAAACAACTAAGTTTTGTGGCAAGAAGTTAGGTAAAATACTCGCACACAATCATACCTTTTCACCTCTCCTGTATTTTCTTTCGTGTTTTTCAACTTCAATTAAGGTATCATCTGCATGCATGATTTTCTTCATCCACGTCCTTCTAAATTTACATATAGATTCCAAATTTTAAAATTATTATCTCGACAGTACCGTATGTTATTAAAGGTACGTGCGAAAGGAACACTATCATAATATGTTTCTTGACAAATTAGTACGCATACCTAGGTTTTCTGAATTAATTTTCGAAGGTTTTCTTGGAGCCTTTTCCTACAGATTCGTTCCCTGCGTGCTACAAGAGCGGCTCACACGGCTATAGTCAAAGCCAATTTGATAATAACACAAGACACTACAAGTGTATTAAGAGTTGCCTCTATCAAGAGTGTTGTACCATGACGATCTACTGGCCCTTAAGGGACGTTCATCATCGTTCTACTAAATGTTGATACTCCTAGATCAGCATTTATAGCTAGACAGACTAAAAATAATTGCGCAATGACATAAACGTAATATATAACATAATAAGTACTCACAAGCAAGTATTAGCGCAATGGTCTCCTTGATTTCGTTTCATCTTTCCAACTGCCTGACCTCCTCCTCTCAGATACTTTCATATCCTAAGATCATTTCTCCTACATAAAATGTCAGTAAAATTTGAAAAAGATTCAATTATAACACTCTATTTTATGAAAAAAAAAAAATTAGAACCGTTGTCCAAATCCCTAACACAAATCCTAACCGCGGTGAGATAGACTAAAAATTATACCATAATTCCTGACACATGAGACCTAAGCCACTAACAATAATAGTGCACTACAATTAAAAGTAACGTCTATAAAAATTTAAAAACTATCGGAGCCAAGAAAAACGTACCTTGGCAGTTTCGCAAATGTAAAAGCAAAATCACATACCTTTTTGCTAAGCCCATGACATCACCTATAAATTTATGATATCATCATACAGCAATAAATTTTCAGTAGATATGCCTACACATATAACAGAAAACCTTGTCCCTTGGAGTCTGTGAGGGACATCTAACTCGTGCTATTTGTGGATTCAGGAACTCATTATGTAAAGTCACATTAAGTTAAAAAGTTTTAGGTATTTACTTGAAACTAATTGTCCTTTCAATAAGGATGACATAGAAGATACGGTGGATATTGCAAGCAAGTAATATAAATTAAGTGATAATTATATATATATATATATGCGAAGAAGTTAATTTTTAATTTTTATTTTTTTCTCATCAGTTTTCTTTCCTTTGATCCTACTAATAACAAAAAGATCCTTCAAAAATGAAATGTAGAAAAGCAGGGGCTTGAAGAGGGGAGGATCCGGAGAATTTGTATTAGAGTCTTGTTCTAATTCATCAAACAACAGTTGTAAAAGCAAAGCTTGTATTATATTGCTCCGTTTGCTAGACCGGCGAATTTCTCTTTATAAATTATCCAAGAACATCCAAAAATAAAATTTAGTAGTTAATTTGCAATGAAACTATTGGCTAAAATCGTTTTTTGTCGATTTCAATGCACATATTATGACACAAATGTTGGATGAAATGATTCATTTTAAGATAATACTATGTAATTTGAGTCTTAATTAAATCTGTGTGAAATAGTAAATTTTTAACAAACATCTCAGTTCAGTTCGCTATATAGGGTCTCAATGCCTTGAGGGTTCCTAAGCCTTTGGCAGCAATGATTCAACAAATGACTAGATGTAAGATAATAATTTCTGGGGAGAAAAGCAGGAAACTTGGGCTCGGAGTGAATTTACTTCAAAAAGAGCTCGTAAACCATTTTTCTGAATGATTTTTTTTTGTCAAGTCAAACAAACAATCTGCACACATATCTTGGGCTTGATTAAAAACAAGACAAGTTTGAAGATAGGTGAGCTTCAGTTGTCTACATTCACAGGCATGTTTGTTTATGGTTTGGTTATAGCCCGTTTTGTCACTTATTAATAAAGTTTAAATAAGGAAAA